>JAGVVM010003242.1:0-17847 GCA_019149425.1 Psidium friedrichsthalianum
AAGCCACCTCTTGAACCTCAGTATAGGGAAAAATGCTGCATGGTGAGAGCCACCTCTTGAAATCATGAAGCCACCTCTAGAATCTTACTTGTGTGATTCTCTGTATATTTATGGGATTAGCTATATGACACGCATCATTCGATAACATCTACTCAATCAATTATAGTTAGCATTTCTGATCCCCAGAAGAGGTAGAGAATTTCTTGCTCAGTCGGAGATGTGCTAACTCAGCATGGAGGCTGGCTCACTAACGGTGTGTACAGGCTGCCTAGATTGAGGAAACTTGCAAATCAAGGTTCTGGTATAGAAGTGCGCAGTGGAAACTAAGTGAAGTTGGGGGAATTACGGTATAGGAGAGTCTTTTGATGCTTGTGAGGAATACATTGGACTGTTCTGCCATTTGGACATATCTTGCAAATGAAACGATGTGTAAACTCAGTAGAAACTTTAAAATTACATTAAATGAGAAGGAATTCTTAGCTTCACCAAGGTCACATATCACAAACATAAGTGCATTTATGGAGGAGTCAAGTGACGTTATAAACTAATACGAGTGCATCTATTGTGAAGAGTTATACATATACCTTCTGAACATACTCAGCGGACGGTGGAGTTAATGACATTTTTGATCACTTGCTTGTAAACTTTAGAAGGTCCAAGAATTTCAAGCAAAATGTCTCTGGGTATCTGGGCTAAGACAAAAAGCCATGGATATTAGCCTTACAAGCGTGCCATAAAAGGAGGTTATGCGTCAACACAACACCCTCACATGCTCCATAGGTCGGAGGGAATAACTGTGAGCAACATCAAGTGTCAAACCAAGCATATATAGATTAAACAATGAAAGATTCAAACTCAATCATCATGTGCTTGAAAAAGGACATTTCCAAGACACAGAAAATCTCACAGAAGGTTAATTAACATGAGAACACTATGCATCAAAGATACCATCTAAATTGAAGTCCCTGATACCAACAAATTATTTACTCATCATTTGTTATCTGCCCATGCTTTAAGTATAAAAGCTCATCCTTGGTCCAAATTTTCTATTTAAGAAGCGACACCAATAAAGTATCTGCAGCATGATAAGAGGATTTGGAACTTACATTCGGCGTTTTCCCTGGCAATTTGCGAATGTCACCGAAGATGTCAGAAGAAGATTTAAAAATTGGTTAGCTTGGTCATAATGATAATAAAAATGAACAATCATGTTTATCGAGTGAGCAGAGAACTGGATTTCACCACGCAGCAAATCATATTCTTGCATACACAGTGCTTCAATGAGTCATTATTTGGCACTAAAATGGACAGCACATTTAACAGTTTTTTTTTTTTTCAGTTCAAAATACAATTTCAACATGCTGCAGGGAGGCTACTGTTGAGAGTCTTTGGACGATGGGGGCATATTTGTCTATTTTCTTTATTATTTTATGAATAGTAGCAATAAGGGCAATATTGTAATTCTTGGCCTTTTTGGCTTTATTATAAATAGATAGCTTAGGGTCACATTGACCTAACCAAGCATTCAGTTCAGTTTTTTCTCTCTCAACATGGTATCAGAGCTAAGGCTGAACTGAAACCCTAACCCTAACCCTAATTTCTTCTACGTTCTTCTCTCTCTCTCTCTCTCTTCTCTCACCCCACTGCAGTTCCTTCTCACCTTCGTCTTTGCTTTCTTTCACAGCATAGGGCAGCACTAATGAGGTGATTCTTTGAATCTAGTGTCTGCCCTAAACCTCACCTCTATGAGATAAATTAAAGCTTCTTTGCAATCTGCGATAGGTGGTTCAACCTCTTCTGCGATTTTTTGGGTCTTCTTGTTTGAGATTGTTTTGTGCCTTGCCGCTGGACTATCCTCTCGTGTGTGAAGACCAAAGTACTGCAGTTCGTGGACCACCATATATTTTTTTTGGATTCTTTGGGAAAAAATCAGAATTATCGAATTTTTTTTCAGGTTTTCAAAACCCTGGAAAAATTTGATTTTTTCCTTCCCTTGATCTGATTTGGTTTTTTTCTTGGAGGACAACTTCAACCTATTACCAAAGGCTTCCATCAAAATTTTGGCCTTTTTTGGCAACTTTTGGTGGTTGATTTCTCCGTTTACACTCTTCGAGTCGAATTTTGAGACACAATGTCGTCTGAGGATTCAACTGTGAGCTCTGGACCTCCAGGAGATGGCCGTATAGATTATATTAATTTTGCTGCGATGCCTGTGAAGCTTGATGCACAAATTATTTGATATGGTCTCGATCGGCATTCTTGACCATCGCAGGCCGAGGGCTTACGGGACATATCAACGGCACTTCTGCGAGGCCAGCTACATCAGGTACTACTCAGGAAAAGTGGATCTCAAACGACGCTTTGATAATGTCTTTCTTGCTTAACTCAATGCAGTCACATATTGCAAAGGGATATTTGCTTCTTGATACTGCGGCACAGATTTGGTCGGCTGCAAGGGATACTTATGGTCAACTTGGGAATGATGCACAGGTGTATGAACTTCGAAAAAGGTTCATGACACCACTCAGAAGGAGATGACTATATCTCAATATTATGCTGAGCTTCGAAGTTTGTGGCAAGAGCTAGATCATTATGCCGATTATCACCCAACCAATGATGCGGATGTTGCTGCCTACAAGAGGCATGTGGACAAGATCAGAGTTTATGATTTCTTGGCAGGATTAAATATTGAATATGATCAGATACGTGTTCAAGTCCTTAGCCGGTCTCCATTCCCTACTCTGGAACAGTCCTATGCCCTAGTTCACTCTGAAGAAAGCCGCAGGACAGCAATGCTTCATCCCCCTACTGTTGATCGGTCTGCTCTACAAACTAGTGCTGGCACTATTGCCAAATCTGGTTCGTCCTTTCGGTCTGATACCTCTAAGGAGGTTGTGAAGTGTGAACATTGTCATAGGCCGTATCACACTAAGCTACCTGCTGGAAGTTACATGGAAAACCTGCAGATTTTGAGGCACAAAGGGCTCAAAGAAAGGGAAAAAACAAGGCAAACCATACTGAAACTGTTCCTACTACACCTACTACTGATATCGGTTTATCCCAGGAAGAACTTCAAGCATTTCGACGTCTACTGAAAGCTTCTACTGCTGCTGCCTCCTCCACAATTGCCAATTCGTCTTCTCCTTCTATTTCAAACATAGCCACTTCAGGTATCTTCTTTGGGGGGTTTAATACATCTGTTGTTTCCAGCCCATGGATCATTGATACAGGGGCTACAGATCACATGACAGGTTCTTCTAGTCTCTTTCAGCAATATACTCCTATTTCCGGCAGAGACAAAGTGCGCGTAGCTGATGGAACCCTTTCTTCCATTGCTGGAAAAGGGTCCATCAATTGTTCTCCCACTCTTTCATTATCTTCTGTTTTACATATCCCATCATTCTCTACTAATCTCCTTTCTATCAGTAGTTTGACTCGAGATTTAAACTGTAAAGTAACCTTCTTTCCTTCTTATTGTGTTTTTCAGGATCTGGTAACGGAGAAGGAGATTGGATATGGTAGATTGGATGGTGGTCTTTATCTGCTCGAGGGTAGTGGGGTCTCTACTTCTACTTTGTCTTCTACGCCTTATCAAGTTAATTCAGCATTGACAGATCTCCACCAGTGGCACTGCAGATTAGGTCATCCCCCTTTAGGAACTTTAGAAAAAGTTTTTCCTAGTCTCGTTTCGGCTTGTAATAAGAATGAGTTTTTTTGTGAAGCCTGTGTTTTGGCTAAACAAACTCGTTCAACATATCTATCTTCAAATAATAAAAGCCGTTTCCCTTTTCATGTGATTCATACTGATGTGTGGGGTCCTTCTCGACATACTTCTATTTCCGGTCATCGCTGGTTTGTCACTTTTATCGATTGTCATTCTCGTACAACTTGGGTTTATTTGTTGAAACATAAGAGTGACGTTTTTCATTGTTTTCAAAATTTTCACAAAATGGTCCAGACTCAGTTCAATGCCACTTTGAAAATTCTTCGCAGTGACAATGGCACTGAATACACTGAAGGTCAATTTCAACAATATCTCTTTGATCATGGCATTATTCATCAGACCAGTTGTGTTGATACCCCAGCACAAAATGGTGTTGCTGAAAGAAAAGAACGACATTTGTTAGAGGTCGCTAGGTCTCTTATGTTTGCTCGTCATGTCCCAGCTCAATATTGGAGTGATGCTATCTTAACCGCTGCCTATTTAATAAATCGGATGCCTACTAGAATTCTTGATTTTCGCACACCTATTGATGTTTTGCAGGGATCATCAACTTTTATTCTTACCCAAAAATTTTTGGTTGTGTTTGTTATGCCCGCAACACTGCCTCTAAGAGTAAGCTGGAACCTCGTGGTCTCCGCTGCATTTTTCTTGGGTATTCAGCTACTCAAAAGGGTTATAAGTGTTATCATCCTCCTTCTAGGCGCACCATTATATCTATGGATGTGGTTTTTCACGAGTCTAATTCTTATTATTCAGCTCCACCTCTTCAGGGGGAGTGTCCTAGTGTAGAGGTGTTCCCTTCCCCACTCTGGATGTTCCTGTGGATATTACTTACCCTTCTTCTCCGATAGTCTCTGATGTTTCTCCTCCTTCCCAAGAGGAGAACAATACAACACAAGAAGAAAATAGTACAGTACCACAGGGGGAGATAACAAATCAACCACTTCAGGGGGAGTCTATTCCCACATCTATTAGGCAAACTATTGATAGTAGTAAGACATTGAAGACATATCATCGTAGGGAGCCCACTACCAACAAGCAGGTTAAGACCACTGATACATTGCCTGTTCAGTCATCATCTCCGGATCCGGATTCTACTACTTTTGGTAAGGCTTCCTCTTCTGATCTTCCTATTGCACTTCGAAAGGGTACTAGAACTTGTACTCAACACCCTATATCTCAGTTTGTCTCATATGACTCTTTGTCTAGCTCTTATCGTACTTTTGTGTCTTCTCTATCTTCTGTTTCTATTCCACAAAATTGGCGGGAAGCTTTTGCAGATGAGAAGTGGAAAACAGCAATGGTGGAAGAGATGTATGCTTTGAAAAAAAATGACACGTGGGATCTTGTTGTTCTTCCTCCTGGAAAAAAACCGGTAGGATGTAAGTGGGTGTTTGTAGTCAAACAAAAGATGGATGGTACTGTGGACAGATATAAAGCACGATTAGTGGCAAAGGGATTTACTCAGACTTTTGGGATTGACTATCAAGAAACCTTTGCTCCTGTTGCCAAGTTGAATACTGTTCGAGTGCTACTTTCATGTGCTGTCAACCAGGGATGGGATCTTCAGCAGTTAGATGTGAAAAATGCCTTTCTTCATGGAGAGTTGGAAGAGGAAGTGTATATGGAGATTCCTCCAGGTTTTTCTGTGACAAAACTCAAGGTAAAGTGTGCAAGTTGAAACGTGCACTTTATGGTTTAAAGCAATCACCTCGAGCCTGGTTTGGTAGGTTTCAGAGAGCTATGGTCTCTGTTGGGTATAAACAGAGCAATGCTGATCACACTTTGTTTGTGAAGAAAGCAGGTACTAAAATCACTATTCTCGTTGTCTATGTAGATGACATTGTTGTCACAGGAAATGATAGTGATGAGATCAACCAGTTGAAGAAGTTTCTTGGACAAGAGTTCGAGATAAAAGATCTTGGAAAGCTTCGGTACTTTCTTGGGATTGAAGTTGCTCGATCTTCAAAGGGTATCTTTCTATCCCAAAGGAAGTATGTCCTTGATCTTTTGACAGAAGTGGGGTTATTGGGATGTCATCCCTCTGATACACCTATTGAGGCCAATACTCGTCTTCGAGAAAAAGATGGTGATCCAGTGGATAAAGGTCGTTATCAACGGTTAGTGGGCAAGTTGATTTATTTATCACACACCCGACCTGATATTGCTTTTGCTGTGAGCCTGGTGAGTCAGTTTATGCATGATCCATACTCTACTCATATGAATGCTGTTCTTCGGATCCTTCGGTATTTAAAATCTGCCCTGGGAAAGGGATTCTTTTATCTCCTCATGATGGCTTGAAGGTTGAAGCTTATACAGATGCTGATTGGGCTGGATCTCCTGACCGAAAGTCTATTTCTGGGTATTGTACTTTCTTAGGAGGAAATCTTGTGACTTGGCGCAGCAAAAAGCAGAATGTGGTTGCTCGATCTAGTGCTGAAGCAGAGTTTCGTGCAATGGCACAGGGAGTTTGTGAATTGTTATGGCTTAAAGGATTACTTGAAGATCTTGATGTATCCGTTCATCTTCCTATGATGTTATTTTGTGATAATAAGGCAGCCATTAGTATTGCTCACAATCCTATACAACATGACCGTACAAAACATGTGGAGATTGACAGACACTTCATCAAGGAGAAGTTGGAGAGTGGATTAATTTGTATGCCTTTTGTTCAGTCCGGTGATCAACTTGCTGATGTCTTTACTAAAGGAATAGGGAGTAAATCGTTTCATCCTATTTTAGTCAAGTTGGGCATGTGTGATATTTATGCTCCAACTTGAGAGGGAGTGTTGAGAGTCTTTGGACGATGGGGGCATATTTGTCTATTTTCTTTATTATTTTATGAATAGTAGCAATAAGGGCAATATTGTAATTCTTGGCCTTTTTGGCTTTATTATAAATAGATAGCTTGGGGTCACATTGACCTAACCAAGCATTCAGTTTAGTTTTTTCTCTCTCAACAGCTACCCTACCTTCTGCAACAATTGATGAGGAGAAAAAGGGAGAACAATTAGGAAAGAAGGAACAATTATTTCATCTGCACTAGTGAAAGCTTCACTCACCTAATAGGAATTGAAATAAAGCTATATGGTCGACTATTGTGAACTTGAAAATAATAGAATCCATGCTTCAAAACATCATATTCCATAGTAGTCCATTCCATGAACAAAATGTCCTTCTGATGATATCAAGACAGCAAGAACTGCTCTAATAGACATTCTCTAGTAGGTTTATTTTACCTCCTTTTTCTCTACGAAACCCCGGAATTGGCTGGGCAGCAGCAACCAACTTGCCAAACACATCATTGAAAATCACTTCAGTTTTGGCACCAGATACCTCGACCCTTATCTAGACAAAGAATTACAAATATCATCATGCCGAGTACTAAAGTGCCAAAAGAGCAAAAAAAAGTACTAAATTTGCCTAATCCACAGGGAAGCTCTAGGACATACAAAGGCATTTGCCTTTATCACAATTCCCTTGTTCTTTAACTATTACTTATTTAACAGGTTTATCAAGATTTTGAGACACCACATAATGAAAAATTTCTTAAATGCAGCATAATATCGTAATGCTTCTTACCTTCAGTTCTGTATCCCTGCTGCTAGTTGTGTTGGTAACTGAAAAGTCTTCAAAATGAGAAGGAGCCTCAACATTTTCGATGCCTAACTCAAAAATATATAAGGCATAAGAAGCCGCAAAAATGATTACCAGAAAGTTAAGAGTGGGATATGGACCAAAAAGAACAAACTTCAACCTGATACTGCAGCAAAAGTAGCTCCAAAACCTTTCTTATTCCTCCTGAAATATGACCCAAAAAAAAAATCTAAAAAAATTCCATAAGGGATGGTAAACTCTTGGTAATAGAGGCCGACTACATAGAATTGGTTCAAGCTATTCCTACAGAAGCATAGGGTATGGTAAAGCAAATCGATAACCAAGAAGAAGGAATTCGAGGAATTCAAGGCTATAAACTGATCAACATAAGCCTTGAACATCTTATGTGAACACACAACCTTAGAATGTAGGGTGACAATAACAAAAGACCAGCTAGTGCAATTGAACGATAAAATCTGAAGAATAACTACGATAAATCAGAAACAATGTTGTCCAAGGCAAGAATCACTAATAATGGAGGGAGATATTATCATACAGAACTGTCCCTCCAAGCAGTGGTACAAACTTACGAGTTCATGATTATCTTAACATGTCTATTTACAAGATAAAGATCTAAAGTACCTTCCACTGAATTCTTGAGGGAAGTATCTATTTTGAAGGGAGACGTGAGCCATTTTTGAACACACACTTGGGGTGGAAATGTTCATGGCTTGCTTCACATTTATTACCTGCAAAATTCCAACAAAATTCTGACTTCAAAAAGGAAATGATGCAACATTGAGACTAACGAAACTCTAGACAAAATTAACTAAACAACAATCTTCTAGACTTGCTCAGAAAGACAAATTGATATTCCAGAAGCAGGCCATTCTGACACAACATTTTTTTTCCCCATCCATGTTACATTTCTCTTTCTAGAGGGCGACCAAGTCTTTCATTTTTTTGAACTTTGGATATTGTCAACTTACTATACAAATATTTGCCGTTTTACCGTTGAAGCTCGTTAAGAACAGAATTAGTTAGGCTAAAGAAAGAGAATGGCAAAAGGGATGGCTCGCGGCTTCGGTCTCCTGCTTTCGCATACAGAGACAAGAACTTTATCTCTTTACAACTTAACATTGTCAACATCATCAAAACACAAAAATCACAACCGAGAAGCAACTACAGGAGAACGCGAAAGTTCGGCAATTGCCCATAATCAGAATGCTACTTCAGTGGCTGCCTCGTGCTCACATGTGATGTTATCTCTCTCAAGAAAACAACAAAGAAAAGCTCTGTGCAAAGGCATTGACTGAGAAAGAAGAGCAGTTACACACAAGACCAGTCGAAGAAACACCAATCTACGAAAGGAGACAACTAAAGCGGAACAGAGCACATTCACATCGGAAGGAACATTTCAATGATGACAATCGAAACAGAAATAAAAAACAGAAGAATATCAAAAGAAGAGGTCTGGTTTCGACGAGGTTAACCTTATGATTTGAACCAGAAGAGGAGGATTGTTGGTGACGGCTACTTCCATTCCCTCCCTCTCTCTCTCTCTCTCTCTCTCTCTCTCTCTCTCTCGTCCGTGCTGCTAACGGAAGAAGATGATATACCAGGCCGATTATATCCGGTTCGGTCCCGACAGTTTATCGGTTCATTGCGGTTCGGTTCTAATAACACTTTCTTACATATCAGAGAAATGACAGGATATAGCACAAATGATGATTGAATTTTAGTCCGAAATATAATAGTCTCTAAAATTTTTAATTTAGGTAATATGATCTCTAATTTTGACTCAATATGCAATGTCTTCTTTAGACTTTAATTTGTTCAATATAGTTCATGAATTATATGAAAATATTTAAAAGTTTAATAAATATCCCATTAAACATCGAGATCATAGTTTAAGGATCATCTGACAAAATTAAAAGTTCGGTTGGTTGGGTAGTTAGAATTGAACCAAAAATTGAACCCCGAACGAATTGAATCGAACCGAACCAAACGGAAAATTTGGACATTTCTAGTTTAGTTTGGTTTTTAGTTCAAATAGTTAAAAATCATAAATTTTTTATTAGTTCAGTTCGGTTAATGTTAATTGGATACCGAACTATTCATATATGAACTTATTTACTCACGGTTCTTAAACTCAAAGACACAAACTTAAATTGGATAGCACTTCATTGCTTTTTCCCAGAAAAATCATACAAACCCTAACTTGATGTCGATATTGAAACAAAGTTCTTAGATTTTATTGATTGAATAATTTAAAAATTTAGGACGCATTGAACATTGAAATTTATGATCATAATAAATTCAAATTAGAAATTTTTAATCGATAATAAATTAAAAGTTTAGCGATCAATTTTTTGCGGCATTTTTTCTCCGGAAACCAAACCAATTTTATTTTTTTTCCTTCTTTGGCTAGAGAATTTCAAACCAATTATCAGCTATCAAAGGCTTTCTGTGAGCAGAGTACGACTGCGCATCCACAGCACGAAGCTGAATACTCCCTTCGTCAACTGCAGACACAATGGCGTCGATGACGATGACGTCGTCAACACTAAATTCGAGAGTAAGATATCCACACCCCCAAGCTGCTTCATCGGCCAATCTTCCTTGTTTCCGTCGAGTTCGCCTGCTCTCTTCTTGTCTGATGTTTTTTTGGCTGTGTCGTGGAGTCTGGTTTCGTTGAAACTGAGGATTTGGCTCGGGAGGAAATGATGAACAATGGCAAAAAACAGAAGCTCAAACTGAAGGCAAATACGTTTCATTTGTGTGCTTGTTCTGCGATTGATGATTAAAGCTTGTTTGTTTTGTTTTTTTAGGACATTGTGATCTAACTCGTGAACTGAACTGCAGGTCTGTAACTGTAAAAGTTGAATAGTAAAAAATAAAGTGGAAAATGAAAAAATGAAGTTCATCAAGAGCTATATACACCTGGAGTATCATTTCTAGATTGAATTCAAATGTTTCCTTTGTAGTGGATTTGGTTTACGTTGTGTCCTCTGTTCTTGATTTCTTATACAGGTTCCTATTGGGAGCTCCCGAGATTTTATCCTCGCTCTTGACAACCCGAGAAGCATCAAGTGTTGTTATGGACAGAGTATATATCATAGGTAGACTATTGCATCTCCCATGCACTGTTCGTCTATGAGAAGGAAATGAACTTTTGTGCATTGTGCATTTCTCAAGTTCCTAGCATTCTTCACTTTCTGCGTTACGAAGACTTCAACAGTTGTTTCGAAGTACTCGGTTATAAAAAAAAAAAAAACAGTTGTTTCGAAGTTCGGTTTCACCTTTTGCGGCCAGTTTATGGCTTAGAACTTCAAGAATGGGTGATTTATTAGCATGATCATTGTCCTTGTACTGTAGTTGAACACCAACATTATTTGATGAGATGTGTGCAAATGCACAAGAAGATTAGCAAACCAATATCTCCAACCCAATCATAATGCCTGAATGACATTTCACCATCTAGTAAATAAAAGACTATTCCTATGTCCATATATTTATAGCATTGTTTTAGCACAATCAAAATTCTATTAAAAGATACCAAAGTGGTACACAAAATGACTTCAGAGGGGAAGCCACCCATTTACTTAGATTACAATGAAAGACTGTTTCCGTCACTTACAGCAGTTTTTCCAGCTATGCTGGCTGAAACATCAGGATTTTGATTCTTGTGAATGTCAACTTCTGTGAATCACGGGAAAAGAAAAAAATTTTGCTTAGTGTCATGGAATTGAAACTGCTTGGTGTTTCAACTTGACCAATGGAGAGGAGATGGAATATCTTTGCTGTAATCTCTATTGTTTTAAGGTATTAAAGTTTATGCGTGTTCTGTTGCACAAGTGCTCAACTTTCTGCTTAAATTTGGCTGTGCTTGGTTAGTAGTAGTGTGGTCTGCAAGTACAGTGCCTGCCCCTCCCTTTCTCTCAAGCAGTAATAACGTTGACATATAAGTTCACTCTTACTGAGTCTGAATGCTTTTAAGTGGATTCATGTGCAATTTTTTTGCCCCCTGTTTCTGTTTTCAGGCAATCAATTTCTTTGTCCGTCAGAGGTCTGAGATACTTGTCGAAACCCATATGTGCAAGTGGTTCTGGTGAACTTCAGTTCTGACCATTTATACAAGTTTGCTTGATTTATCTTTAAGCCTTATCCACGCTTCTTTAGTTTTCCAGGTTTAGAGGCAGTGATTACGGACCCAAAGGACAATGCAGTAACTTTGAAAAATGCCAAGGTTGTTGTAGAGTCCCAAAAAGAAAATCAGATGCAAGTGAGCCCTTCTCTCTCTTCTCTCTAGATTATCTTAAACATCAACCTCGACTTGAGCAAAATTAAAAAAGGTTTTTACTACTTCTTGGGTCATTTGACCGTTGTGCTGAGTGAATTTATGTCTCATAGTAATGGTCGGGTCAGAGCATACTATTCCATGCAGTAGCTTACCTTCCGCATCTATCGAAATTGTCTAGTCATTAGAAAATGCAGAAGCTCTATTTTCATATTTATCTGATGTTTTTATTTTATTTTTACCTTTTATGTTTTCATTGTGCCCTTTCCAACTCATTTTACCTGATTTATGATGCTCCTCTACTTTGGTCTAGCTGAAGCTATGAAGGAGCAACATAAATTAATTGTGCATTGCTGAGTTTCATTCAATAAATCGTTGACCTTATTGCATGAGTCTCTAGAAAGGGTCAACGGTGTTAGTAATGATCTTTTAACTAAAAAGCTCAAGTTCAAGCCCAAAGGTTTTTTTTTTTTTTGGCTCAAATAATCTGATGGGAACAGCTCATCTGATTTGTCTTCATAAATGTGGAGATAGATAAGAACCTTAGCATGTGCAACTACGCAAAACTACCATTTGAATTGCTTCCGAGCTTTTGAATGGCAGCTGGGGCTTTTCATGGCATGTGTAACTCTATGAAGCCACGAAAAGATCGCACGTGAAATTTCTGTATGTCATTTAGGTTTGGCCCTAAACGTCATGTATTTTCCGGAAGTAGGGATTTTGATTTCTTATCTCAACTTTAGCTGTGAGAAGTGACTTGATCAGTAATCACTTTCAACCGATAAGCACCTGCAAAATCTAATGTATTGTTGATTGCCAGCTGAGAGTGGATTTGACTGGCGATGAGACACAAAGAGTATTTGATCAGGTTCTGACTAATCTTGCTCGAACAGCACCGCCAATTCCAGGTTTTCGTAGGCAAAAAGGAGGTAAGAGACTGATATCTTCTTTAAATGGATGAAAGCCTTCACATGTTCTTGGTCAAGAGAAACTTTGTTTTACCATCCATCCTTTTCTGGATTAATAGAAGATTGGTAGACAGCCATTTATCAAACTTTAACTGTGTTAGCTCATCTATTTCTTTCACAAAGAAAGAGTACGGAAAATTTAGAGTTACATGATTATCTTCCTTGTCTACATTACCCCATGCACTTTATCTGAAGTCATGTATTCTGATCATGTTGCATTTGGCATACTCGTGGGAGCTTATCCAGGAAAAACATCAAAGGTAAGTGACCCAGTGATCTCCATATTCTATTTTAAAGGTTTCTGTATTTGACCTTTCTGGATGTGGTTTGAGACTTTGAGACTTCTAATACCTGTCCGGTACGAATTTCTTCAATCTATCAGACTGCTGCGGAAATTAATCCGGAGATTCTGCCTTCATTCTTTGATGGCCTATACTTTTTGCAGCTGCTCTGTTTTGGAGATTAGATGTAACCTTCTTCTTGAGACTATTGTCCAGAAAAGACAGCGTGTGTGAATCTTCTTGATCCAAGAAGTGGTAGCATGGAACCATTCATCTTGCCAATGCGAAGCACTGAGCCAGTGATAAGGCTTGGTTGTTTCTTTATGCTGGGGGATGAGGAGGACCACTTAAAAATAGACCTAATTTATAGGCATCATATGTAGGCAGTGTAAGAGATTGAGATAACTGTAGCAAGAGATCTAGTGAGAAGCTTGCGTGTCTGCATCCTTCATTGCCTCTAGCTGTGGCATCACTCATTTGCATATTTTGCTAAAATTCAGTGCATCTATCTCTTTCTCTCCCAGTGAACTTTCATCGCTTGTTCTCATTAGAGGCCTGACGGCACCATTCAACAGGTTCCCAGGGATTTTCTCTTACAGATGCTTGGTGAAGACCGCGTCACCAAATTTGTGATTCAAGAAATAGTTACTTCAACAATGGCTGATTATGTGAAAAGGGCAAGTCTTTGTTGGTAAATTTATTTTGACCTCAAATAGGAATGATATAGTAACACTGGAAAGTCTCCAACTTCAGGAAAACCTGTCTGTGAAAGAGAACAAGATCAGCACAACACAGACAGCGGAAGAACTCAACTCAGCATTTGCTCCTGGAAAAGATTTTGGATTCAACACTATAGTGGAACTTGAAAGTCCAGAAATTGAGGCGTCAAGTTCCACCTCGGATGACTTGTAGGATTCTTAGTCTTCATTTAGTGAAAAGGGAGATACACAGTAAGTTCTGTTTATTGTATTAGTTTATTCCTTTGTCACAGTTTTTTGCCAAATTGAAGTTAGTATTGCTTGGTATACTTGTTACATTCTTTCTAGGCATGAAATAACACGAGTCTGTACATGGAAGTATTTTTCTGGCATTGTTGCTGAAAATTCATTGTCTTGGCCAGGTTTCTATCTGTGGTCAATAAACTCTTGAACTTCATACATGATCCGTAGTGAATATTTCTCAATTAAAAGATCTAGAACCCTTCGCATATCTTTGTCAATTTTCATCTCTCTCATATGTCATTGAACCATCTGGTCAGCATTAATCGGCATGTTTGTACTAAGCAATGCTTGTATGTAGAGCCCTATGCTTTCTTTCTAAAGCTGAGCAATATAATCGCAACAAACAATATTGGTTCGCCAGCTACATTGGCCTTTGTATTTTCTTGTGCAAATTAGGAAGGAAAAGAAGTGAATTAACTTTTGAGATTAGTTTTGAGCACTTGACAAGAATGTTTTATATAGGATCGAAACCTTTTTCCTCTCAGATGGCTGCTGTAGCTCAAAGTTTTTTGTTTCGTTTGTGTACCTAAATGGAGAAACGATATAGTTTGCATGGTGAGATAATTACTCATCTAATCTTCTCTTATCAAGAACCAGATGGAAAAATTACCAAAAAAATCCTAAATCTTTTGTAATTATTAAAAAAAAATTATTAAAAATTATCCATACTAGTGTTAGCTTGCCAAATGGATTGAATTGGCACAATTGTAAAAGATTTAAGACTCAATTTGCCAAAAAAAAAAAATATTAAGGATGAATTGGCACAATATAGTTTTAGAACTTTTTTGGTAATTTTTCCGCAATCAGAAATGAGGGTAGACTACGCCCCCTTACAAGCCCAGGAACCAATTTAAACCAAACAAGATCTAGCCCAACTTTCAAGACCCAAGAGCCAAGAGGCCCACCCCACACCTATTAACCAAGCCCAAAAACTCACCAACACACACGGAGAGACGGTTGTAGCCTACCCAAACAAATCAGCCTAGATCAAAACATTGACTCTGCAGTTAGCACATAGAGCTTGAACTTCAGCTGATAGGACTCTCTTTCCATTGCAAAAGAGTGCCTAAAAAACAATCTTAAGAGCAAACATAGCATCAGCTATAATTCCATTAGCGAGAAGATGAACCTTATCATGCAAGACACGATTCCTTTCCTTCCGAATATAGTAGATAGGGGCACCGCACGCAAGCTTCATCAGTCTCACCCCCAAGCTGAAATCTTTGAAAGTATGTAAACAACATGAAAATCCCAAGCTGCTGTAGATCTGGAACAATTCAGTAGGCCAAGAATAGTAGGGAATGACTCATCCAATTTAATAATCTCCATTCTGCAGATTATATTCAGAGAAATGTAATCTTATAAAACCAGCAGAAATCTTACAGCACTGCTTTGGTGCTTACACCTATGAAAAGGAAAATCACATTTATGATCAATTAACAGGAGAGAAGTATTGCCATGTTTCTTGCTTTGGCAGCCGATTGTTACCATTACATTTATGCACAAACCATTGACACAAAAACAGTATGAATCTGCACCTTGTACGCTCAACACCATTAACATTCTTCTGCCATCCTTCCATGAAACAGGTGATGGTTCACCATTGAGTCTCAATGCAGCAAAACGGGCAAGAATACACGTGAAAATGGAAAGGCCTCAGAAATTTTTATTGAAGTAGCTATTCTTCCATGCAGTTCTAAAGCCTGCTACCTTCTCATACTGAGCCATGGGTTTCCTTTTCCAGCCTCTGCAGAAATAATTGTGAAGAGGAGGTGACCCATAATCTTCAACCAATGTTGCTGAAGAATATGCACTCAGGGGTGCCATGCTATCAGTGGCTATTGATCGACTGTACAAGAAGTACAATTGATCACCGCCGTTCAAGCTTCTTCCACATATTAAGAGCTCTTCGAATGATTGGATCAGCCGAAAATCCTTCGGCATATGCACCAATGGCTTTTAGAAGGCTGGTGAATTTCTCCCCGTTATCCTGTAACCATGCCAAGGTTAAAGGTAAAGCCTGTGAGTTCCTTATATGCAGCTGCAAATAACATTGGTAACAAATTTATTATCTGCAAAGATATCTGTAGTGCTATAGATGATATTTATAGTAGGCGCCGGATGACACAATCTGCATCCACCTCATACATATCACAGGAAAAAGGATATCAAATGAGCTCAGGTTCCTCCACTCAAATCAAAAAAGTACTTGAAGTGCTGGCTTCTGTTTTTGATTGGGATATAGGTGATAACAACCCTAACACAACCGATGCGGTGAATGAGTGGCCAGTAGCAACCTAAAACTACAGTGCCTCATGTTTCTAACGAAGATGAAGTAATCATGCGTTTCCTCTCCTCAACCTTGCGCTTGAGAATCACCAAAGGCAGCACAGACTTTATCACCTCCAGAATCAGAACAGAAAACCTTGATTTTAGTCAATTCTGTAAGTTAAAACTATGCCAGTTGTGAGCTCACAAACAGAAATTAACTAACCCAAACAGTACATGCATTGCTGATTCATCTGCTCTTTCATGAACTCGAGCAAGAAAAGCACTGTGTTGTGTCTGGATCGCCAAAGTTCAAGTCAAGCTTGTGCCTTAAGCCTTTTAATGCATCACACAACCAGATAGAAGATGACTCGAGTGCCCTCTAATGCAAGAATTCTCCTTATGCATCCAAAATATGTGTGCATAGAGAGAGAGAGTTTTTAATGATTACACAAACCTCAGGTTTCTTAAATGTGAGATCTTCAGTGGTGAATGGTACCATGTAGAACGGAAGATCTGAACGTATTAATGCCTGAAAAATAATGGAAAAGGAAAAACAAATCAGTCAAAAACCAAGGGTTCACCTTAGGGAAACATGTATTTATGAAAAGAAGATGCAGTTATCATGAAACTTGCAATTCTATTCAGTGCATTAATATGAAGACATTAGAGGAAAAACAGGTTATAATACCAAGTTCTTGCTGAGGATAGCATTATCAGCCTGCGCTATAAAGCCTGCATGGAAAAAGGGTGACATTACTTGTTAATCTGATCAGAGACACATTAATTATCCGTTAAGAGCAGTGAACCAATTGAACCATGTGTCCCTTAAAGAAGAGAGAAAGTTATGAGATCACAGGTATTTTTTTCAAGAAGAAGCTGTGAGTGAAAAAAAAAAAACGTTGCTTGGATTTGTCTGATGCATTTCCACATTATAAATAACATAAGAGTAACCTTTCTTTATCCGTTCCTCTTCAACTTTGATCTACACATTGCAACAAATTTTTCCAATGTGCCTGCCAAGGCAAAAGATAACTTCCAAGTCATCAAGCTGGATAAATTTAGTTGGCATTTAAAATGCAATAATTGCAGCTTGAATGAGGTCGGCAGAAAGAGAACATTGATGCTGAGCTAACTACTTATTGACATCATTGTAGAATTTCGAGATACATTGATTGTACCACTGATGCTAAAATAAGCTTTAGAGGGGATCAAGAATGAAAGCAAAAGGAAAAAGGGAATAATAGCCCGATCAAATATGAGTGACTGAAGAATATAAAAACATAAATAAAAGAATAAATGAAAATCAGAGCGTATAAAAGGGGAGGAGGCAAAGAGAAGGGGCAGGGAGAAAAAAAAAGAAAAGGAAGGAGCAAATAAAAAAGAGAAAAAAAGGGGAGAAAAGAGAGCTGAGCAAAGAAGGAATAAAAAGAGAAAAAAAAAACAACAAAAAACAAAAACAAGGAAAAGGACGAAAATAAGAAAGGAAGAAGAAAGAAGAGAGAAAGAAGAAGAGAAGGAAGAAAAAAAGAAAAGAGAAAAGAAAAGAAGAAAAAAAGAAAAAAAGCGTTACAGTGAATTTGTTGATAGGCATGCTCATAGCTAATATTATTCCAAATACTTGCACCACATTGGTGATACTTAGAACAATCTGACACACACTGATTGGTCAAAGCGATCAGTAGCAATCACAAAATGCCTTCTCCAA
>JAGVVM010003243.1:0-2500 GCA_019149425.1 Psidium friedrichsthalianum
TTTGATTTATATTCAAATTATTTTCTTCTTAGAAATCGCTATGATTTGATCCCAATAAGCGGGGCCAACACCCTATAGCATGTTGCCGCCAGAAACGCAGAAAACCCCGTAATTCTTATAGAGGAATCTCCTAATTTTCCAGGGACGGCAATAGAAAGAGATTCTTTAACCAGAAAAGAATTCAGTTCAGGATGTAGGGGTACTATCCAGAAGTTTTCGCAACTCCATCATGTATGGATGGAATATCCAAAGATTTGGACCTTTTCGAAACTCTGTCTGTAACTCAACTATAGGCTCGGGAACACAAAGAAGGAAAGATGGGTACGAAACGATATTGTAGCAAAACAAGAAGAAGGAAAAGGGATTGAATAGAGGAACTCCCGAAACATTTGGAGATCTCAGAGGGTCGATATCAATGGTGACTCATTATTTCGATGAATCATTTCTTCGGACAGAAGAAGATTATGTAAACACTTACTCGAAATCTCACTTATCAGATTCCATTGTGGAAGACAGAATTTTTTTCTGAAGAATTTGCCATGATATATCTGATCCATGCATAATATCATGAAAAATGGATACAAATTTTGGACTGCTACTTAGTATCGGCAATAGGTCTGAAAAAGTATCTAAAAAATATCCAATTTAGATATTTGTACCCTGCCGAGGTAAGGAACCATGGCATATATGTTTGGAATAGATTCCATTTTGAGAGAGTTGAAAAAGCACTATCTCGTTGAAAGGTTCTATACATCTGTCCTTTCTCAACGCATTTCTTTAGACAAAGACTCCGTTTTTTCCTCTTTTCGGATGGTAAATATTTCTCAGAACATGGAGTGTGAATCAAACCCATGTTTGAATTGAAATTGAGATACTGATACAAGTTCTTCCCTTCTGAATCAGATAGATTCATATCTGAAAGAGGTTGACAATAAGTTCTTTCAAAATTGACTATTTGTCCCTCTGTTAGAGGTGTTCCAGAAATGTCTGCGATCGAGTAAATAGCTCTACGAACTAATGGATCGGATCGAATTGCAAAATGGAAAGATTTGTACAAGTTAGACCTTTCGTCACCACTTTGTGGAAAATCGTTAGGTATGAATATGTTAGATACCTGTGACTCGATTGGTGAAATAGTATCTCTCTCCAAAAAAGCGTATTTTTTTTTACCGCCGCACAAAGAAAATATTTTGTTGCGAATGAACAAGATATTGAGGAATTGTCCATATGTAAAATCATAATTATTGATACGGGCCCTTTCCACATAAAAGGGGAATCTTTTGTTACAATAGAAGCAGAAGTGATGTGGATTATTCAAGAATCGAAGTCGATTTGCTTTATAAAAAGAAGATATCAATGAACTTCTATGAAATGGTTTCACGGGATTCAGCCAATTGTCTTGATCGTGGGATATCATTGAGAAATAGGAATCCGTGTTATCAAAAGATTTCCTGCGATTATTTCTAGTATGGAATGAGTCAATCATCCACTTTGGTATCTTATTGAACAAAAATGGTGATATTGTTCCTCCATTGATCAATAATTTCGATTTTTGGGAAGTATCATGATCATCCAATAATAATGGTTTCCATTTTTTCAAATGAACGATTTGAAGACCTATTGATTCTAACAACTGATTGCAGAGTTGATCATTCGGACCTTTCAATTCATAGACGTGGATCTCGGACCTATGAATGGGGGTATTCCCGAAACTCACAAAGAAAAAAGGAAGTGAGTTAGACAAAAAAAGAAGAAACTTGGACAAAAAGAGAAGTAACTTGGACAAAACGAAACGAAGTGACTTCGACAAATCTTTTTTGTCGATAACCTCAGACCAATCAATCGAATATTGATGAATACGTAATCGATCGAAGACTACTTGAAAACGGCTCTTCTGCTTAGAAACGAAATGTTCCAAATGTTCCTGGAAATTCTTGCTCCCATTGGACCATTTGTATCTATATGCATTAGGATCCCGATTCACGGATCTCTCGGTTCTAGAAATAAAAATAAGAGGATCGAACCATTTCTTCTGACTCTTTTTCAAATTCGATAAATGTTGGTTGATCGTATATTTCATTATAGTTCTATGATTCAAAGTATCATTTCCTATTTGATCCCTTTGAATTCCATATTCGAAGTTGCGATCGGATCTATTCATTAAAAAGAATCGATTCCATACATTTCTTATGTACCCATAGGTGCTATATTGGATTTGAATCAGATTTCGGATCCATCTATATTGATTGACTGCCTCCATTATGTTGTTGCTAGCAAATACCACTATTTTTGGTTTTGGATCTTCCAAATCATTCCCGCAGGAGATCCGGACCCATTTTTTTATGATCCTTCGATAAAAAGATTCATTCTCTTCATAAAAAAGAGGAGGTAGAACCAATAAAGATTTCTTTTTCGATTCATCCCTGGAGTTGAATACCTCATTCAAGAATTGTTTTTGATCCAATACGTAAGAATCCATAGAAAAGGCAAATCCCTTATG
>JAGVVM010003243.1:15000-20000 GCA_019149425.1 Psidium friedrichsthalianum
TACCAATTGAAGTGGAGGGTTTCTTCAAACAACAAGGAGCTGGGTCAACTATTCAATCAAATGATATTGAGCATATTTCCCATCTCTTCTCGAGAAACAAGTGGGCTATTTCTTTGCAAAATTGTGCTCAATTTCATATGTGGCAATTCCGCCAAGATCTCTTCGTTAGTTGGGGGAAGAATCCGCCCGAATCGGATTTTTTGAGGAACATATCGAGAGAGAATTGGATTTGGTTAGACAATGTGTGGTTGGTAAACAAGGATCGGTTTTTTAGCAAGGTACGGAATGTATCGTCAAATATTCAATATGATTCTACAAGATCTAGTTTCGTTCAAGTAACGGATTCTAGCCAATTGAAAGGATCTTCTGATCAATCCAGAGATCATTTCGATTCCATTAGTAATGAGGATTCGGAATATCACACATTGATCAATCAAAGAGAGATTCAACAACGAAAAGAAAGATCGATTCTTTGGGATCCTTCCTTTCTTCAAACGGAACGAACAGAGCTAGAATCAGACCGATTCTCTAAATGCCTTTCTGGATATTCCCGGCTATTCACGGAACGTGAGAAGGAGATGAAGAATCATCTGCTTCCGGAAGAAATCGAAGAATTTCTTGGGAATCCTACAAGATCCATTCTTTCTTTTTTCTCTGACAGATGGTCAGAACTTCATCTGGGTTCGAATCCTACTGAGAGGTCCACTAGAGATCAGAAATTGTTGAAGAAAGAACAAGATGTTTCTTTTGTCCCTTCCAGGCGATCGGAAAATAAAGAAATAGTTAATATATTCAAGATAATTACGTATTTACAAAATACCGTCTCAATTCATCCTATTTCATCAGATCCGGGATGTGATATGGTTCCGAAGGATGAACTGGATATGGACAGTTCCCATAAGATTTCATTCTTGAACAAAAATACATTTTTTGATTTATTTCATCTGTTCCATGACCGGAACAGGGGGGGATACACGTTACACCACGATTTTGAATCAGAAGAGAGATTTCAAGAAATGGCAGATCGATTCACTCTATCAATAAGCGAGCCGGATCTGGTGTATCATAAGGGATTTGCCTTTTCTATGGATTCTTACGTATTGGATCAAAAACAATTCTTGAATGAGGTATTCAACTCCAGGGATGAATCGAAAAAGAAATCTTTATTGGTTCTACCTCCTCTTTTTTATGAAGAGAATGAATCTTTTTATCGAAGGATCATAAAAAAATGGGTCCGGATCTCCTGCGGGAATGATTTGGAAGATCCAAAACCAAAAATAGTGGTATTTGCTAGCAACAACATAATGGAGGCAGTCAATCAATATAGATGGATCCGAAATCTGATTCAAATCCAATATAGCACCTATGGGTACATAAGAAATGTATGGAATCGATTCTTTTTAATGAATAGATCCGATCGCAACTTCGAATATGGAATTCAAAGGGATCAAATAGGAAATGATACTTTGAATCATAGAACTATAATGAAATATACGATCAACCAACATTTATCGAATTTGAAAAAGAGTCAGAAGAAATGGTTCGATCCTCTTATTTTTATTTCTAGAACCGAGAGATCCGTGAATCGGGATCCTAATGCATATAGATACAAATGGTCCAATGGGAGCAAGAATTTCCAGGAACATTTGGAACATTTCGTTTCTAAGCAGAAGAGCCGTTTTCAAGTAGTCTTCGATCGATTACGTATTCATCAATATTCGATTGATTGGTCTGAGGTTATCGACAAAAAAGATTTGTCGAAGTCACTTCGTTTCGTTTTGTCCAAGTTACTTCTCTTTTTGTCCAAGTTTCTTCTTTTTTTGTCTAACTCACTTCCTTTTTTCTTTGTGAGTTTCGGGAATACCCCCATTCATAGGTCCGAGATCCACGTCTATGAATTGAAAGGTCCGAATGATCAACTCTGCAATCAGTTGTTAGAATCAATAGGTCTTCAAATCGTTCATTTGAAAAAATGGAAACCATTATTATTGGATGATCATGATACTTCCCAAAAATCGAAATTATTGATCAATGGAGGAACAATATCACCATTTTTGTTCAATAAGATACCAAAGTGGATGATTGACTCATTCCATACTAGAAATAATCGCAGGAAATCTTTTGATAACACGGATTCCTATTTCTCAATGATATCCCACGATCAAGACAATTGGCTGAATCCCGTGAAACCATTTCATAGAAGTTCATTGATATCTTCTTTTTATAAAGCAAATCGACTTCGATTCTTGAATAATCCACATCACTTCTGCTTCTATTGTAACAAAAGATTCCCCTTTTATGTGGAAAGGGCCCGTATCAATAATTATGATTTTACATATGGACAATTCCTCAATATCTTGTTCATTCGCAACAAAATATTTTCTTTGTGCGGCGGTAAAAAAAAATACGCTTTTTTGGAGAGAGATACTATTTCACCAATCGAGTCACAGGTATCTAACATATTCATACCTAACGATTTTCCACAAAGTGGTGACGAAAGGTCTAACTTGTACAAATCTTTCCATTTTGCAATTCGATCCGATCCATTAGTTCGTAGAGCTATTTACTCGATCGCAGACATTTCTGGAACACCTCTAACAGAGGGACAAATAGTCAATTTTGAAAGAACTTATTGTCAACCTCTTTCAGATATGAATCTATCTGATTCAGAAGGGAAGAACTTGTATCAGTATCTCAATTTCAATTCAAACATGGGTTTGATTCACACTCCATGTTCTGAGAAATATTTACCATCCGAAAAGAGGAAAAAACGGAGTCTTTGTCTAAAGAAATGCGTTGAGAAAGGACAGATGTATAGAACCTTTCAACGAGATAGTGCTTTTTCAACTCTCTCAAAATGGAATCTATTCCAAACATATATGCCATGGTTCCTTACCTCGGCAGGGTACAAATATCTAAATTGGATATTTTTAGATACTTTTTCAGACCTATTGCCGATACTAAGTAGCAGTCCAAAATTTGTATCCATTTTTCATGATATTATGCATGGATCAGATATATCATGGCAAATTCTTCAGAAAAAATTCTGTCTTCCACAATGGAATCTGATAAGTGAGATTTCGAGTAAGTGTTTACATAATCTTCTTCTGTCCGAAGAAATGATTCATCGAAATAATGAGTCACCATTGATATCGACCCATCTGAGATCTCCAAATGTTCGGGAGTTCCTCTATTCAATCCTTTTCCTTCTTCTTGTTGCTACATATATCGTTCGTACCCATCTTCTCTTTGTTTCCCGAGCCTATAGTGAGTTACAGACAGAGTTCGAAAAGGTCAAATCTTGGATGATTCCATCATACATGATGGAGTTGCGAAAACTTCTGGATAGGTACCCTACATCTGAACTGAATTCTTTCTGGTTAAAGAATCTCTTTCTAGTTGCTCTGGAAAAATTAGGAGATTCTCTAGAAGAAATACGGGGTTCTGCTTCTGGCGGCAACATGCTATGGGGTGGTGGTCCCGCTTATGGGGTCAAATCAATACGTTCTAAGAAGAAATATTTGAATATCAATCTCATCGATCTCATAAGTATCATACCAAATCCCATCCATCGAATCACTTTTTCGAAAAAGACGAGACATCTAAGTTATACAAGTAAAGAGATCTATTCATTGATAAGAAAAAGAAAAAATGTGAACGGTGATTGGATTGATGATAAAATCGAATCCTGGGTCGCGAACAGTGATTCGATTGATGATAAAGAAAGAGAATTCTTGGTTCAGTTTTCCACCTTAACGACAGAAAAAAGGATTGATCAAATTCTATTGAGTTTGACTCATAGTGATCATTTATCAAAGAATGACTCTGGTTATCAAATGATTGAACAACCGGGAGCAATTTACTTACGATACTTAGTTGACATTCATAAAAAGTATCTAATGAATTATGAGTTCAATACATTCTGTTTAGCAGAAAGACGGATATTCCTTGCTCATTATCAGACAATCACTTATTCACAAACCTCGTGTGGGGCTAATAGTTTTCATTGCACATCTCATGGAAAACCCTTTTCGCTCCGCTTATCCCTATCCCCCTCTAGGGGTATTTTAGTGATAGGTTCTATAGGAACTGGACGATCCTATTTGGTCAAATACCTAGCGACAAACTCCTATGTTCCTTTCATTACAGTATTTCTGAACAAGTTCCTGGATAACAAGCCTAAAGGTTTTCTTATTGATGATATCGATATTGAGGATAGTGACGATATTGAGGATAGTGACGATATTGAGGATAGTGACGATATTGAGGATAGTGACGATATTGATCGTGACCTTGATACGGAGCTGGAGCTTCTAACTAGGATGAATGCGCTAACTATGGATATGATGCCGGAAATAGACCGATTTTATATTACCCTTCAATTCGAATTAGCAAAAGCAATGTCTCCTTGCATAATATGGATTCCAAACATTCATGATCTGGATGTGAATGAGTCGAATTACTTATCCCTCGGTCTATTAGTGAACTATCTCTCCAGGGATTGTGAAAGATGTTCCACTCAAAATATTCTTGTTATTGCTTCGACTCATATTCCCCAAAAAGTGGATCCCGCTCTAATAGCTCCGAATAAATTAAATACATGCATTAAGATACGAAGGCTTCTTATTCCACAACAACGAAAGCACTTTTTCACCCTTTCATATACTAGGGGATTTCACTTGGAAAAGAAAATGTTCCATACTAATGGATTCGGGTCCATAACCATGGGTTCCAATGTACGAGATCTTGTAGCACTTACCAATGAGGCCCTATCGATTAGTATTACACAGAAGAAATCAATTCTAGACACTAATACAATTAGATCTGCTCTTCATAGACAAACTTGGGATTTGCGATCCCAGGTAAGATCGGTTCAGGATCATGGGATCCTTTTCTATCAGATAGGAAGGGCTGTTGCACAAAATGTACTTCTAAGTAATTGCCCCATAGATCCTATATCTATCTATATGAAGAAGAAATCATGTAACGAAGGGGATTCT
>JAGVVM010003243.1:32500-37500 GCA_019149425.1 Psidium friedrichsthalianum
CCGAATCCATTAGTATGGAACATTTTCTTTTCCAAGTGAAATCCCCTAGTATATGAAAGGGTGAAAAAGTGCTTTCGTTGTTGTGGAATAAGAAGCCTTCGTATCTTAATGCATGTATTTAATTTATTCGGAGCTATTAGAGCGGGATCCACTTTTTGGGGAATATGAGTCGAAGCAATAACAAGAATATTTTGAGTGGAACATCTTTCACAATCCCTGGAGAGATAGTTCACTAATAGACCGAGGGATAAGTAATTCGACTCATTCACATCCAGATCATGAATGTTTGGAATCCATATTATGCAAGGAGACATTGCTTTTGCTAATTCGAATTGAAGGGTAATATAAAATCGGTCTATTTCCGGCATCATATCCATAGTTAGCGCATTCATCCTAGTTAGAAGCTCCAGCTCCGTATCAAGGTCACGATCAATATCGTCACTATCCTCAATATCGTCACTATCCTCAATATCGTCACTATCCTCAATATCGTCACTATCCTCAATATCGATATCATCAATAAGAAAACCTTTAGGCTTGTTATCCAGGAACTTGTTCAGAAATACTGTAATGAAAGGAACATAGGAGTTTGTCGCTAGGTATTTGACCAAATAGGATCGTCCAGTTCCTATAGAACCTATCACTAAAATACCCCTAGAGGGGGATAGGGATAAGCGGAGCGAAAAGGGTTTTCCATGAGATGTGCAATGAAAACTATTAGCCCCACACGAGGTTTGTGAATAAGTGATTGTCTGATAATGAGCAAGGAATATCCGTCTTTCTGCTAAACAGAATGTATTGAACTCATAATTCATTAGATACTTTTTATGAATGTCAACTAAGTATCGTAAGTAAATTGCTCCCGGTTGTTCAATCATTTGATAACCAGAGTCATTCTTTGATAAATGATCACTATGAGTCAAACTCAATAGAATTTGATCAATCCTTTTTTCTGTCGTTAAGGTGGAAAACTGAACCAAGAATTCTCTTTCTTTATCATCAATCGAATCACTGTTCGCGACCCAGGATTCGATTTTATCATCAATCCAATCACCGTTCACATTTTTTCTTTTTCTTATCAATGAATAGATCTCTTTACTTGTATAACTTAGATGTCTCGTCTTTTTCGAAAAAGTGATTCGATGGATGGGATTTGGTATGATACTTATGAGATCGATGAGATTGATATTCAAATATTTCTTCTTAGAACGTATTGATTTGACCCCATAAGCGGGACCACCACCCCATAGCATGTTGCCGCCAGAAGCAGAACCCCGTATTTCTTCTAGAGAATCTCCTAATTTTTCCAGAGCAACTAGAAAGAGATTCTTTAACCAGAAAGAATTCAGTTCAGATGTAGGGTACCTATCCAGAAGTTTTCGCAACTCCATCATGTATGATGGAATCATCCAAGATTTGACCTTTTCGAACTCTGTCTGTAACTCACTATAGGCTCGGGAAACAAAGAGAAGATGGGTACGAACGATATATGTAGCAACAAGAAGAAGGAAAAGGATTGAATAGAGGAACTCCCGAACATTTGGAGATCTCAGATGGGTCGATATCAATGGTGACTCATTATTTCGATGAATCATTTCTTCGGACAGAAGAAGATTATGTAAACACTTACTCGAAATCTCACTTATCAGATTCCATTGTGGAAGACAGAATTTTTTCTGAAGAATTTGCCATGATATATCTGATCCATGCATAATATCATGAAAAATGGATACAAATTTTGGACTGCTACTTAGTATCGGCAATAGGTCTGAAAAAGTATCTAAAAATATCCAATTTAGATATTTGTACCCTGCCGAGGTAAGGAACCATGGCATATATGTTTGGAATAGATTCCATTTTGAGAGAGTTGAAAAAGCACTATCTCGTTGAAAGGTTCTATACATCTGTCCTTTCTCAACGCATTTCTTTAGACAAAGACTCCGTTTTTTCCTCTTTTCGGATGGTAAATATTTCTCAGAACATGGAGTGTGAATCAAACCCATGTTTGAATTGAAATTGAGATACTGATACAAGTTCTTCCCTTCTGAATCAGATAGATTCATATCTGAAAGAGGTTGACAATAAGTTCTTTCAAAATTGACTATTTGTCCCTCTGTTAGAGGTGTTCCAGAAATGTCTGCGATCGAGTAAATAGCTCTACGAACTAATGGATCGGATCGAATTGCAAAATGGAAAGATTTGTACAAGTTAGACCTTTCGTCACCACTTTGTGGAAAATCGTTAGGTATGAATATGTTAGATACCTGTGACTCGATTGGTGAAATAGTATCTCTCTCCAAAAAAGCGTATTTTTTTTTACCGCCGCACAAAGAAAATATTTTGTTGCGAATGAACAAGATATTGAGGAATTGTCCATATGTAAAATCATAATTATTGATACGGGCCCTTTCCACATAAAAGGGGAATCTTTTGTTACAATAGAAGCAGAAGTGATGTGGATTATTCAAGAATCGAAGTCGATTTGCTTTATAAAAAGAAGATATCAATGAACTTCTATGAAATGGTTTCACGGGATTCAGCCAATTGTCTTGATCGTGGGATATCATTGAGAAATAGGAATCCGTGTTATCAAAAGATTTCCTGCGATTATTTCTAGTATGGAATGAGTCAATCATCCACTTTGGTATCTTATTGAACAAAAATGGTGATATTGTTCCTCCATTGATCAATAATTTCGATTTTTGGGAAGTATCATGATCATCCAATAATAATGGTTTCCATTTTTTCAAATGAACGATTTGAAGACCTATTGATTCTAACAACTGATTGCAGAGTTGATCATTCGGACCTTTCAATTCATAGACGTGGATCTCGGACCTATGAATGGGGGTATTCCCGAAACTCACAAAGAAAAAAGGAAGTGAGTTAGACAAAAAAAGAAGAAACTTGGACAAAAAGAGAAGTAACTTGGACAAAACGAAACGAAGTGACTTCGACAAATCTTTTTTGTCGATAACCTCAGACCAATCAATCGAATATTGATGAATACGTAATCGATCGAAGACTACTTGAAAACGGCTCTTCTGCTTAGAAACGAAATGTTCCAAATGTTCCTGGAAATTCTTGCTCCCATTGGACCATTTGTATCTATATGCATTAGGATCCCGATTCACGGATCTCTCGGTTCTAGAAATAAAAATAAGAGGATCGAACCATTTCTTCTGACTCTTTTTCAAATTCGATAAATGTTGGTTGATCGTATATTTCATTATAGTTCTATGATTCAAAGTATCATTTCCTATTTGATCCCTTTGAATTCCATATTCGAAGTTGCGATCGGATCTATTCATTAAAAAGAATCGATTCCATACATTTCTTATGTACCCATAGGTGCTATATTGGATTTGAATCAGATTTCGGATCCATCTATATTGATTGACTGCCTCCATTATGTTGTTGCTAGCAAATACCACTATTTTTGGTTTTGGATCTTCCAAATCATTCCCGCAGGAGATCCGGACCCATTTTTTTATGATCCTTCGATAAAAAGATTCATTCTCTTCATAAAAAAGAGGAGGTAGAACCAATAAAGATTTCTTTTTCGATTCATCCCTGGAGTTGAATACCTCATTCAAGAATTGTTTTTGATCCAATACGTAAGAATCCATAGAAAAGGCAAATCCCTTATGATACACCAGATCCGGCTCGCTTATTGATAGAGTGAATCGATCTGCCATTTCTTGAAATCTCTCTTCTGATTCAAAATCGTGGTGTAACGTGTATCCCCCCCTGTTCCGGTCATGGAACAGATGAAATAAATCAAAAAATGTATTTTTGTTCAAGAATGAAATCTTATGGGAACTGTCCATATCCAGTTCATCCTTCGGAACCATATCACATCCCGGATCTGATGAAATAGGATGAATTGAGACGGTATTTTGTAAATACGTAATTATCTTGAATATATTAACTATTTCTTTATTTTCCGATCGCCTGGAAGGGACAAAAGAAACATCTTGTTCTTTCTTCAACAATTTCTGATCTCTAGTGGACCTCTCAGTAGGATTCGAACCCAGATGAAGTTCTGACCATCTGTCAGAGAAAAAAGAAAGAATGGATCTTGTAGGATTCCCAAGAAATTCTTCGATTTCTTCCGGAAGCAGATGATTCTTCATCTCCTTCTCACGTTCCGTGAATAGCCGGGAATATCCAGAAAGGCATTTAGAGAATCGGTCTGATTCTAGCTCTGTTCGTTCCGTTTGAAGAAAGGAAGGATCCCAAAGAATCGATCTTTCTTTTCGTTGTTGAATCTCTCTTTGATTGATCAATGTGTGATATTCCGAATCCTCATTACTAATGGAATCGAAATGATCTCTGGATTGATCAGAAGATCCTTTCAATTGGCTAGAATCCGTTACTTGAACGAAACTAGATCTTGTAGAATCATATTGAATATTTGACGATACATTCCGTACCTTGCTAAAAAACCGATCCTTGTTTACCAACCACACATTGTCTAACCAAATCCAATTCTCTCTCGATATGTTCCTCAAAAAATCCGATTCGGGCGGATTCTTCCCCCAACTAACGAAGAGATCTTGGCGGAATTGCCACATATGAAATTGAGCACAATTTTGCAAAGAAATAGCCCACTTGTTTCTCGAGAAGAGATGGGAAATATGCTCAATATCATTTGATTGAATAGTTGACCCAGCTCCTTGTTGTTTGAAGAAACCCTCCACTTCAATTGGTATTTTTTCGAAAAGCAAAGATGAGATCTCATGTTTGCTTTTCGTGAAAAAATACCAATTGAAGTGGAGGGTTTCTTCAAACAACAAGGAGCTGGGTCAACTATTCAATCAAATGATATTGAGCATATTTCCCATCTCTTCTCGAGAAACAAGTGGGCTATTTCTTTGCAAAATTGTGCTCAATTTCATATGTGGCAATTCCGCCAAGATCTCTTCGTTAGTTGGGGGAAGAATCCGCCCGAATCGGATTTTTTGAGGAACATATCGAGAGAGAATTGGATTTGGTTA
>JAGVVM010003244.1:0-34867 GCA_019149425.1 Psidium friedrichsthalianum
CCGTTAAACCTTCGTCACCAACCCTTCAACTCTATATCATCAGCCTGTTTTGCTACCTCGTCCTCCATATCGATAAGTACCAGCCGCCTGCCTCCTCCGGTAACAATTCCGCGACCCTTCGGCAACCCAATGCCCATCTTTGCTACGACCGTGAATTACCTCTTAAGTGTGAAGCTAGGCGAGGACTCTGGCAAGCTGGCGGAGCGAAGTAGATGAACCAGAGGGAGCTGAAGAAGCGGGTTTGACGACGCTGGTGAGGGGCAAAGGGGAGGATCTTGAGATCCCGTCGGAGATTACATTGGCAATATGGGATTGCCAAGATTTTTAACGATTTTTTAAGGATATTTAATCGTATTTTAAGGGCTGCACTAAACATATGATGCTTTTTTTCACAATCCAATCGGTATTCGGAAGATTTCTAGATATATGATGTTGGAAATCAAATTTGAATTTAAACTTGAGGATTTTTCCAAAATGCAAATAGTGTTTGATAAGTGTATTAGAAATCGACTTTGGTTCAAACGTTATTTGGAAAAAAACTACTATTGTAAAGGACTTTGAGTTATATGTTTCATATAAAAGAAACAAGAATTTGAACCTTAGCAACCAGCAGAACTCCGGTAACAGCCAAAAGCCGACAAGCTAGATTTGGCACCAAGCTATCACCAAGGTCTTGCAATCCCCAAGCAGCCCTCACTTGAGGTCGTGCAACTCAAGCGTGGCTGTCGATGCCAATATGCCGTTGGTTCATTAACATTTAGATCTGACCCCACCATTGATGCTTGTGAGATGATGGTAAAACAGGAGTTTTTTTGAAAATTTAGCTAGAACCCAGTTGGAGGAAAAAGAATATTAGTATTCCAAAAGTGATGCAAGTCACAAGATGGATAGGACTTGCTTGGTAAAGGACTTTGGAATTCTCTCTTTGACTCAAAGGCCTTGGAAATTTTCTTGCTAACCACCAAACTTCTTGAAGGCCTTTCCAGGCCCAAATCTCATTTTCAAAGTCCAATCAAATGCGAGTTGAATTTTTACCTTTTATTTAAAATAATTTCATTTTTCCTTTCATCGCCATGCATGATACATAATGAAAATCATGAAACAAACCAAAATTCCAACGTCAAGTTAAAATTTAGAAAGAACATTTTGTATTCAAGCGTGGGCTATCGATGCCAAATATGTCATTGGGCTCATCACGGTTAGAATTTGACCCCCACCATTGTTTGCCCGTGGATGACGGTAAAACAAAGTTTCGTAATTTAGCGAGGACAAAGTTGGAAGAGAAAAAAAATATTAGTCCCAAGGTGATCAAGTCAAAGCGGGTAGGACTTGCATGGACCAAAGGGACTTTGGAAATGCTATCTATGACTCAAAGGCCTTGGAATTTTCTTTGCTAAACACCAACTTCTTGAAGGCCTTTACAGGGCCAATCTCTTTTCGGAAGTCCAACCAAATGCAAGCTGAATTTTACCCTTTATTTAAAATAATTTCCTTTTTCTTTTTATCGCCATGCATGATAAATAATAAAAATTGCCTGAAACAAACCAAAATTCCAACTCCAGTTGAAAGTTAGAAAAGAACTTTTTTGTATTCAAGCGGGGGCTATCGATGCCAAATATGTCATTTGCTCATCAGCGGTTAGATTTGACCCCACATTGTTGCCCATGGGTGAAGTAAAACAGAAGTTCCAAACTTTTAGCAAGGACAAAGTTGGTAATAAAATATATATTAATTTCTCAAAACGTGATCAAAGTCAAGGTAGATAGGACTTGCATGGACTAAAGGGACTTGGAAATGCTACCTTTAGACTCTAAAGGCCTTGGAAAAATTTTTAAACACCCAACTTCTTGAAGGCCTTTACAAGCCCAAATCTCATTTCCAAAGTCCAACCAAACGCAAGCCGAATTTTACCTTTTCTCAAAAGAATTTTTCTTTTTTCTTTTTTTTTGCCATGCAAGAGAATATAAAAATTCTAACACAAACCAGAAAGTTATTGTCAATGCATGGATATATAACTCCACGAGAGTGTTACCAATGCTCTTTTCTAAATTTTCCAACTCGACGTTGAAAATTGCTATGTATCTCATTTTAGGACACAGTATGCATATATATAAAGAAATATACATACCCCTCACACTGATTAAATACTATGAACTCTAACTGATAAGATTCATAATAATTTATCTCACCTAATTTTTTTATTCGTATTCAATCCCAAACTGATACCATGTTAAACTTTACCACATACCTTAAATTTTTATTAAAATTTACGGTCAAATTTGTGAGGTAGATAACACATACAGTTTGAGGGTAAATAAGTTTAGAATTTGTAATCTCCCTTTGTCACATGGGTATATCTGTTTGAAGGTTTCGTGTATACTCAAATTTAATAAAATTAAACATACGGTTTAAATTTGTGCTAGTGTAGCAATTTAAATTTTTTTAATAGTCGGAATTAATTTAAAAGTAATTTATCATAATCTGGTTAATTTTGAAGTTTGTTTGTTAGCATGTTCATCAAAAATAAAAATAAAAGGCCGGGAGCACAGCTTATATCACCGGAAAGTCGCAGGGCCAATTAATGCCGAAATTTGATAATTCCACGAGCAGAAACTATCTAATCAAACAGACTGAATGGAAGAATCTTTGCTCAGAATGTGACTCATCACACTGATTTTCGAGCTCTTTGTCCCACCCGTTCACAAGCCACAGTTCCATACGCAATTGGTAGTCTTGGATGGACCCCCAGCCTCTACATTAAAACTAAAAGAAAAATTAAAAAATACATTTTATTGAGGTGGAATAATACAAATACATATACATTTATAAATAAGTAAGTTTGCACTTACGAGAATAATAATACTATATAGCCTGGTTACAAAATATGGATAGGTTCCGAGTCAAATAATTCTTAATTATCACGAGACGCTTTGATTAATAGTACTTTTTTAATACTTACTATAAAAAAATTATTATAAGCAGAATGTTGATGACAAAAAAGTTTTCCACGCACATTGCTTGTTGAGGAGTGCATGCCCTCGCTTGCCCCCTCCATGCCTCCCATGGGCTCGAGGCTGTGGCAGGGCATGGTGGGGATGGGGCGGGCGGGGGGAAGAGGGCTGGACGTGGAATGCAATCTCGATGCCCGCTTTATTCCTCGTGTCCATTTTTAATGGGTACTTTTCCTGAAACCTTTAACCTCCGAAGATATTTGCAAAGTACTTTATTTTCACATCTATATAAAATTTTCGGTTTTTGGTAGAGTCAACATTTTGACTCCACATCATGGACGAGTAACCTTTTTTGGTTACTCTCGACGTCCTATGCTGGCAGCGTGTGCACGTGTGTATATATGAGAGAGAATTGTGGATCGATGGATGCCGTAAGAAGTGAGAAAAGAGTAAAATAAAAACTTTAAGGGGACCCACATGACAATATAGGAAAAAAAAAAACATGAATTAATTTCCCAACAAAAAAAAAATCTTAGTGTAGACGTTAATGTCTTTAGCAAATAACAAATGGAATTATGTTTCGCTTGGCACACTATTTTTATTGGTATACTTGATGGATTTATGACGACACAATGAAATCCATACATAAAAGACAATTACCATACGCATGAAAGTCCTCATAATTTGTGCTTTCTGAGAGTTTTTTTTTTTCTATTGAATTAAATAAAAGCAATTCTTGGTCGGATTATTCGATAGATCATTGGTTTCCTACCTATCATTCTGTTAAGTTACCAAAATTAGTCACTTAGATAAAAAGACTACATATCATCAAAGGAAATTTATGTGGGGCTAATTTCATTTTCGGTAAATTTCAAATAGTTTAGAGATGTAAAAGGTCCATATTGTTTTTGATTTTAATTCTAACAAGATGATGCTTAAGTAAGCGTTGTGTTATTTCCAATGAAATAAAAACAACTTTTCACTTCTAAAACACCCACATTGTTTTGTAAAATGTTTACATATAGACAAATTTTATAACTTAACTATTTTCAAATACGTATCTTTTTTGCACACGTGTGGGTAATCTTTTCCTGCGTATCCTTTTTTTCTTTCTTTTCTTTTTTGATCTCCCAAGTGGGAATAGTCCCCCGTTAGTGTTTCCCTTCCTTAGCGTGACTAGGAGAAACGGCATAATTGGCCCATAAATTTTTAATTCAATATGTAATGTGATCGCTGATTTTAATTTTTTTAATATGGTCCTGAAACTTTATCTTAATGCGTAATGTGGTCCCTCAACTTTGAATTTATTCAATGTGATCCCTGAACTTTTAGTACATTTCCAAGTTAGCTCTTGCTATATTAAAATTATCACTTTAACTTGAATTATGGAATGACATATAACCAAAAGCACGGGACACATCGCATAATTTAAATGTTGAGGAAATACATTACACATTGAATTAAAATTTAGAGACCACATTAATAATGGGCCAAAATTCAGCGACCATTTGCTTCATTTTCCCATAGCACTATAACACAATATCGTCCCAAAAGTCCACCTAGTAGTTTCTTGTCCCCACATATCATGTAAAAGATTTTAATCTTAAACTTGGATTCCGTTTGTTTCAAGGAACATGATAATTTTAAAATATATTTTCTTTTACATGAGTGATTTAAAACATATAGTGTTCCCCTTCTATGAAAATGTTTAGACATAAATTTCTATCGGTAATGAAAATACTTTTCATTCTAAAAGTTTAAACGATATAAGCAACATTTCAAAAAAATATATTTTTTTCACACCATTCATTTAGACGAAATAAACGGAACTTTGACGACATGGATACGGACAACGAAGATGCCTGGACAACTAGATTCAGAGGTGAGAGGGACAAGGCAACAGATAGATTCCCCTTCGGGCTCGAGAGTCCACGGGCCGCAGTGACCGACAAATCGTGCGGACAAATTCAGCTGACGAACACGATATAATAAAGAACAAAAAAGGGAAATGCGAAGGTGAGGGTGATGCTTCAGATTGCAAGCGGTTTCGTTCTCTCCGATTAGATTTTATTGTCCTTTTTCCTCAAGATCCGTTACAATGAGACAACGCACAAATGCGCGCGCGTCAGACTCGTTCGCATCGCTATTTGCATTCTAGGTTTAAGCTAGGCAAGAGATCATCATGGATCGGTCGGATCGCATTGTCGAATGCTGAGCTCTTTTCAGACAAGTGCGATGCTAAAAATCAGAAGAAAGGCGGATTTGCGTGGATCCCTTGGTCGTGTCGTTGGTCGAAACGAGTGGGTAGTTGGATTTTTATAGCCAATAGAGACAACCATTCTCAACTGGTTTTGCCCGACGTGCCAATGGATGCTTTGTTCCGGTCATGAGTTGCTTGTCTATGATATATGTATAGTTCTAGCACAAATGCAAGTTTACTGGCAATTTGAAGAGATTATCTGTTTTCGTTTTTCTTAGGACGGAGAATTTCGTTAAGATGGACAAATTTTTGAACTACTAATCTTTCGATGGCATGAATTCCGCAGTCAAAATGTGAGTGGTCATCTAAGCGTGCAATCGTTGTATATAGTTGTTTAGGCATGTACCGTCGTGCGACTAATCGACATAGAAGTCCGTTCTTTAACCGGTAAGTCGTCTAATAGAACTTTTATCTCAATTTTTATATTATCTAAAAATTTTCTTAGACCCATCAACGGTGGGTCGTATCGAGCGCAAAATGCGGTCCAACCCAAATTACCCATTCAACCCCATTTTTCATATAATATCAATCTAGTGACTCAGCCCAGCTCAACTCAACACATGCCAACCTGAATCATATTACTAAAACACATTTCTATATGTGACACAAATTAGAAAACTCATACCCAAATTAAGGTGAGAGCGAGCGCCAGATTGAGTGAGGGTGAGAAAAGTGAAAGAAACATACAAGATTGAGCATGTGTATAGTAAGTTGCGAGGCCATTTGACAACTATATTATTTTTTACCGTTCTAAACCCTTTATGGTCTACTTACCGAATATAACCATCATATAATAACCTGACCCATCAAATACAAGTTGAGAAATAAATTATATGATCCATTTTTAGTCTTTGATGGGTCTCTTTCTTTTCTCTTTCTTTTTGTTAAGAGGGTGTTTTCAGCAAAGTGCTCAGAAGTTCATGTGGTGGCTATATAACTAATAGAAGGGAATTATGATGAGCATAATGGACGCGATTGAATTGGGAACCATCCAGACCAGACCGAACAAATCAATTGGGTTCGGCTCATGGGGGGTTCGGTCTAGTTCCCAATTCCATAAAGTTGTAACTGATTATGGTCCGTTCATTCACATTTTCAAGGGAGCCAACTAATATTTCTTTTAAAAAATTTTCCTAAATGTAAACTTAAACCCAGACCTAAGATAGGATGCTTAGTAATAACTTTTAGATTTAGTGATAACTTGATACAATTAAGGAGAGGTGATCCAGTGAAATACCATTAATGAGAAAATTTTCTGACAAATAACACACACAAAAAAATGCAACTAGACCATAATTGGTCCTCATGTGAAGTGAACCGGATAGGGTCCAGATCCCGATCCTTGAAACTGAGAACCGTCTGATTCTCGATTCAGATGGGACCAAACAGATCAAAAACCAATCACCCCTAAAATGGATGCATTAATTTCAGATAAGGCATTGAAATCCTCTTAATAGGGTTGTGGGCACCGTTGACTCCACATTCCCATGTAAAGTTTTTATTTTTAGGATAACCCTATCAAAAATCCTAATATCCAAAATTTTTATTCGTTTTACCAATGTCATAAACTTATATCAATGACCAAAAGTACCTTTTATCCATAGGCCATTAAACATGAACACAGTGCATGTCGTTGAAAATATGACGTGACTACGTTCTTGGTCGATGTAGTAGCGTGCGTCCATTACCGCGTCGATTTTGTTTGCCTGACATTGTTCGCAAAGTTACCATGTTGGATCTTTAACAGCCATTGTGGACTGAAGTTTGAGGAAGGTATTTGAAATCACTAGTATAAGTTAGGATATTAGCAATATAATTTTTTTTGAAGTATTTCTTAATCACTAGTAAAACGTTAGAATAATGGTTTTTAGGTGATTGTGAGAATAACTGTATGTTGTGAACTACAAATTTTTGAATGAGTGAATCCCCAATAATTTTTAATTATTTATTATTTATATCCAAAACAGACTATTAATATTACGATCACCCAAAAATTGTTACATATTCAATCCTTAAAAATAAAAAATAAAAATTACGAACAACCGTATTATTTTGGTCCATATCTTTCTATAATTAGAATTGAGATCGACTAAAATTAGGATGTAAGTTAACAATTTGAAATTACCTCCTTGAGATCTCAACATGTGATTTGACTTCCTTTTTGTTCCTTTTTACCCCCTCATATTATTTGACCTTTTTCTCTTTCCATTTCTGCCTTTCTCCCTTCTTCGTTCTCTCTCCTACTACTCACAATTACCACGAACAAGTCTTCTCCCAAATATAGTACAAATCCCTACATTAAGAGTGATCGGTTCTAGGATGAATCGATTCCAGGATGAATCGATTCCCACCTTAAAATCAAGAACCCTATTAAAAAAGCTGGTTCTCAGTTTATATGAAATCGAGAATCGGCCCACCAATTCTTGAATACACCTGAGAACCAGGCTGATGGTCTGGTTCCATTTCTGAGTGGGCCTAGGAACCAACCATGAGTACTTTGGTGGTCATATCGTCGCCTCATTTCAAGTTTCTCGTTTTTTTATCCTTTTGAGTACTTTTGTGTATCTTTTATTACAAGCTCCTTCGGTTCACTTTTGTGAGAAGAAAGGCTAATAAGAATAGTAATTAGGGTTTTTAGTTTTGTAATAATAAGAAAATATACCTAGCACCGAGAACCAGACGATAGTCATCAGCCATGCAACATCACCGAGCAGGTCCTCTGCTCGAGCCACCATCCGCGCGTCACCTCCTTTGTTGTTGTGGCTGGTGTGAGGGCTACGTGCGTCTACAACGAAGGAAGCATGACACCCACAAAATTATGTCCTGCTGCAGCGAGGCTTGTGTCGCGATAGCTACGTAGTAAAGGAGAGAAGAGGGGAGAAGGTCTGTTAGGGTTTTTTAAGTAGCTGTACGGGTCATGTCAACTTGATTATGTTAGGCATGTGTAGAGAAAACTCGATTCCTTCGTCGGGAGAGATCACCAAAAAAGAATTCGAGTTTAAGGCCGTCAACATATCCAATTAGAACTATATTCACTCAAAAGTTTAAACCAATTATTATGAGTAAAAAATCAAACGTTTACTACCGCATGCCACATTAATTTTGCAATATGAAACTTTTTTTTTAAACCAACCTCAAACGTGCATTTCAACATTCTCTCCCTCACATATCAGCTTAGCGTTAGATTTGCTCTTCCTTAATTCAAATATCTTTCTACGTTAACATGTTTCCAACCGAGATGTGTCAAAGTACTTCCACCACACCAATTCTCCTTTGCAATGACTCCTCTAACACAACTCATATATATAAGCACTACACAAATTCTCTATTGTGAGACTTTTTCTAACATAACTCACGTGTGCATCCCAATAATTTCTCCTCCACTTGTGCGCTTAGTGTTAGGTTTGCTCTCTCTTAATTCAAATATCCTTATGCATCAACATGTCTCAACTTGAATTTCCAACACTCACCTTAATTCTAATCTCTTTCTCCAAGCTAAACCATGAAAACTACCATCGAGACTTCATTGCTACACCATAACGCCCGCTTTCAACTAGGATTTCTTTCGCCAGAACCATAAGGTTGTTCAAGAGCCGCTTTGATTACGAAATTCTTTCCTTGAGATATTCACCAAGCACTAATTCACATCGGGATGGATTACCGATCAACAATCGGCTTTGATACCATTTATGAGAAGGGCATAGTAGAAGCTCAATACCTACCTTCCTCTTAGTCTCTTTCTCCAAAGTTGAACCATGAAGACTAATATCAAAACCGCGTTGCTACCACAGATGCACATTTTTAACTAGTTCTCTTTTGCCGGACCAAACCATAAAGTTGTCCGCAAATCACGAGATCTTCGAGAGGCTACAGTAGATGTCTGATACATTTATAATGGCCAAATTAGGATATATCAATGTTGCATACTACCTCACACAAGTATCTCAACAATCTCTCCATCACATTTGAGCTCACATTTTATTCTACCCCCTTAATTTAGGTATCCTTTGACATATTTTCAAATAAAATATGTTAACTACATCACATTACACTAGCTAATTCTCCAACGTGAAATTTATTTCAACGCAACAGGCGCACGCATCTTGACAGATTAACGACCAAACTAACTAGACTGTTTAGTCGATCTTCATTATATGCTTCCATTAGCTAGATCATAAATGAACTTACTTTTTTTCCGTGCCAAACTAGATAAAAGGATATTCATCTTGTCGATAAATTTTTGCTACTCTTGTAAGTCTTAGCAATCCATTATCGCTCCTAATTCGACATTGGTAGTTTTTAACTTTAACGAGAAAAACGAACACGCTTACCGCTCGATCTGACGTGTATTCGCACACGAGAGGATCACAAATCACAAAGCAAGGCTCCGCCGCAAAGCGAGCGAAAATTCCACTGACCGGGATTAAGGTCAGAAGATTTGGAAGGGGGGCTGGTTGACCGGCCGTGAGCGAATGGGAGCAATTAATAACGGAGGGGGCTGCGGAAGGGGAGGGACACGCGTCAGGCGCGAGGGGACAAGTGTCGGGCTGGAGAGGTGAACGTGGTTGAAGGAGCGGAGAGCGAGACAGAGACCTCACGGGGTTAAACCCCCCTCTGATCTAATTCCGTAATTACACCCCACTAATTAACACAAGAAGATTAATTTATTTGTTAATTATGAGTTTCTTCTTAACCTTTTTTCTTTAATTTCTGACGGGAAAAAGGGAGGGGGGGTTATCGCTTTAAAGAGCCCCACCTAATAAAATAACAGCTTCTTTCTTTCTGGGTTCGGTTTCTTCTGCTGCTTGCTGCTTCTTGGTGGTGCGGGAGACGTTTTGCTTCTCTTCCATACCGAGCTCCCGATCCCCAGCATTTGCTAGTTTTGCAGTAAGTTGTGATTTTTTCCTCTTCATTCCGCCAAATTTTTTGTTTTTTCTTTTTTGGTGATTTTTTTTTTTTTTGGGTGTGCGAGTCACGAGTAAAATGTAGCAACAGTAGAGGATAAAGTGGCATTTTCTGAGGAGGGGGTTGGAGAAATACGTGGGGGGGTTTCTGTTTCTCCTACCTACTCGAATTAAAAAGAAACCCCTTTCTTCAGCTGGAAAAACCTCAGCTCCAATGACTCACCCTTTCTTCTTCTTCTTCTTCTTCTTCAGTAGCTCATGGTGTTCTTCTCTCCGCTGGAATCGGTGACAAAAACCCATTTCGTTTTTTGTCTAAATTTTTTTTCCTGGGGGCGTTTCAGGGGGTTCTTCTGATCTTGAGGAGGCAATTCGGGACCGGGAGAAGCAGATCAGCTCCCCTTTTGCGCGGGATCTTTTGGCCCGTGATTTTGTGTGAAAGCCTCGTTTCGTGATCTTGTTCTTACACTTCACGGGGCTTAGAAATTCTGCAGCTGTGTGCTCTGTTCCCGAGAAGCTGAATTTGACTGCAGAAATTTTGAACGGCTTACCTGGAACTGGGAATTTATGGAAGGCACGGGCGACAAGGAGCTCCGAGCTCCGAGCACGTGGATCCCGGCGACCCCGGCCAAGCCCATTTTGCCGCGGCCGGGGCCAATCTGCGTGGAGACGCGGGAAACGGAGGCGAACGGCGCGGACTCGTCGGAATCGGACGAATTCCCACCCGGTTTCGCCCCGGTTCGGCGGACCGACGGCGTTGCTCCGTCCAGCAATTCAGGCCGTGGCGGTGGCGCGGAGATGAAGGGAGCCCTCGACGATCTGGCGGCCGCCGGCTTCTACGGCCAGGACGAGACCGCCAGGAGGTGGCAGAATCTGTCCGTCTCGGCTGGGGTCGCGGTGGAGAGCGGTCACTTCCAGGGCCTGTTGGCTCTGGTTGATGCGGCGGCCATGGGGGGGCCACCGGATGAACGCCCAACGAGTTCTTTCATCTCCTTCTCCGATCCACACGGAGACAGTCCGTGGCCGTCTCCCAGCCCGAGCGCGGACTTCAGGGTTGCCGAGCCCGATCCTCCGCATCGTCCATGGCTCGATGGAAATCACTGGCCAAGTTGTCCGGGTGAGTTCGGACCGATCTTCTTCGGGACTTGCATCGCATCTTTTTCAACTACCTTAAAATTGACACGACACGATATGACACGCCATCGTCACGTATGCCGATCGAATCATGTGGATCCACGTGAGCGTTCAAATCCACGTGTATTTGCGCACGTGGATCCTTTGCGCACGTGGATCGTTAGCACGTGAGAGTTTTTTAATAATTTTATTTATTTATGATGAATCGAAATTTGACTTAATTTTATATTTGACCTGATGACCGCCACATCATCATTTGACTCGTGAGTCATGGTCAAATCTTCGATAAGGCCGAATTTTTAGAATTTCACATAAGTTTTAGGCATTCGATAATAAATACAACCTGGGCCCACCAACACAGGGTCCCCAACTCAAAAGCCTTCGTCGGATTATAAGGGATGCAATAATTAATCGCGATTTGACTTTTTCATTTTAAAAGAAATACCTTAATTTCACATCGTCCTATGGCTAATCCACTAAAATGCTATAACCACAGCATGCTTAACTTTTGGGTCTTTTCTGATACGCCTATAGCCACGCCATGCTTCTTAACGTATAATTTATTTTTGGTATACCGGTTCATGGTACAGTGAAAACATTTTCAAGTTTATATGTAAGTGACGAGGTGATGCAAAGAAACATTTGAGCGATTCGTCTTGACCAAGTACAAAGGATGTCGGATTCGAGAATGTAGAGATAGTAGTTAACAAGCCGATAATGAGAAGAACAAAAAAAATTTGAGTCATCTGGTGCCGAAAAACATTTCACAAATGCAATCTAATTCTTTACTGTCCGTGTTTTCTCGGAACCTAAACCACGATTTGACTACATGTGCTTGAACATTAGTCAGATTGCATCATCTGCATTGGCTGCTCAATCTGAAACTTATGCAACGGCTTGTCATGCAGATGGGCTTGCGCATGCTCAGATACGTGCATATGACTTGAACTTGCCACCCTCGACAACTGAAGATGCAATGTCAAAGGTTATCTTCATTTCGCGCCAATAACCCCAGAGAAGGCTCTCGGAGCAGAAAAGAAAATTGCTTCTGAAACACACAACATATGCATGTACGAAACGCGGAGGGGGTTGAGCATAACATGGAGGAGGTGGACAGAGATGCCACCAAGGGACTTGAACCTGAGGTTGGTCGAGAAGATAAAGAGCTCCAAGAGCCTGTGATGGGGTCGCCATCTTCTGCTGTTTCTACATTGATGGAGAATCACGACCCTGAGAAGGGAGACCCCCAGATCATGAGCTTGAGCAAAACTCCGCAACAGAAGACGAGAAGGAAAAAACACAGGCCGAAGGTGGTGAAAGAGGGAAAGCCGAAAAGGACTCCGAGGTCAACAGCTTCAAAGCCTGCTGATGGGGGGATGACCAGGGTTAAGAGAAAATATGTGAGGAGAAAAGGAGTTGAAAAACCACCGGCTTTACCCAAAGAAGGGGCTGAGGATTCCTCCATTGATCTAAAAGTACGACAACCACCCAAAAAGTCCTGCAGGAAGGCCTTGAACTTCGACATCGAAGAACAGCCAACGGAAAAGACACTTCACGCATCAGCATGTGCTTCAGAGTCACCAGCACAGGATCTCCAACAAAGTAGGAGCGTTCAGCCGAACCTAAGCGAGCAGCTTACCCAAGAATTTGAGGTCTTTCTGGAAAACAGAACAAAACAAACTTGACTGCAGGGCAGGCCCAACAGAGAAAAGCTACATTTCAACACCAGAACAGGGCACGGGAGAGATGAGCTTTGTCCAAAATAACCATAATCCAGAGCACTCAGATGCTGGTTATACAAGGAAGATCCTCAACAAGAAAGGCCAATTGTCTGCTAACAATGGATGTGACACCATTGCACACAGCATCCCAAGATCCGATCCAGAAGCATGGGGAAAAGGTCAGGAGGCTCCCTACTGCAGCGAGAGCACGACTTTGTTTATGGGGGAATATGAGGCACAATGTAAGAGGAAATTAGATACTTGTGAACTTGCAAAATTCGGCGGCGCAAATTTTCTCGGAGCCCAGTACAATAGCTTACAAGCATACATGACAACGTCTTGGATCCACTTCCCAGTCATACATAAGAGGAAGAGAACAGAGAAGGTGCAGCAAAATACAGGGACAACTCACACATCCGCAGCTAAAGTAACTGACTGGAGCAGTCCACCCCAGCCTAATTCCTTTTATCCAGCTACAACTAGAGAATTAGGAGCAGAACTTGACAGTAGGCACCATACTGTTGGATGTCTCCTAGAAATTAATCAAAAAAACAAGGCAACCAAAAAGAGATCCAGGGCTCCAACTCGGGTACGAGATTTTGCCTCATTAATCAGGCTTCTACCAGATGATTCCCACAAACAAGCAGAATATGGCTACTCACAGAAACCACACTCTTGCATAGAAGCCCTGCTTGAGGAGATACAATCAACGCTATCAAGAAAGAAACGGACTAAGAAGAGACTTTCTCTTGTTACTTCAGCCTATGGTGGTGCATTGCAGTTGCATGGACCACTTATCATGCACAATAACCAAAGCACTTTCAATAGATCATCAGGTACCTAAGCAAAAAGTGACTGATCCTTTGGGTTGGCTGGTCCAATCATGTTTGCGCTGCAAACTAATTAAATTCTTCTTTTCTCGCAGGGGCTCAAACAGAGTTATTGTGGAGACAGATGACCTCTTTAGATGTGATCATCAATCAACTAGAGCACCTAGATATCAACAGAGAGACTGATGGAATTCAAAAAGCATTAGCATCTTATGAAATGACAAATCATGAGCACAATGCGATTGTTCTCTATAAGAGGGACGGAACCGTCGTGCCTTTTGACAATTCATTTGGTCCAATGAAGAGACGACGTCCACGACCAAAAGTTGACCTTGATGAAGAAACCAGCCGAGTGTGGAAGCTTCTTTTGGAAAATATAAATAGTGAAGGTATTGATGGAACAGATGAAGAGAAGGCAAGATGGTGGGAGGAAGAACGGAGAGTCTTCCAGGGGCGTGCTGACTCATTTATTGCACGTATGCATCTTGTACAAGGTATGCTATCTGTATTCAAAGGCTCCATGTGACTCCCAAAATCAGTCTACCTGTTAGGTGGATAATGATCTAGTCCGCATACTACCAAATTAAGATAAGCTGATTTAAGTTTTTCCTCATCACAGCCCTGACTAATCATTTCCCCAACTGCTTCTTGAGAGAGACAGAGATAACACAATTCACGTTAGAGCACAAATGGAATTTATAAACCCCTACTGGATCCCCTCATTGCATGCTGACCTAAGCCATGCCATTAATATGGACAAGGTCCATGACTTGCTAAACTTCAAAGCGGCAAGAGACATCTTCACTGACCTTTCAGATTAAATGATGACACTACCTTACCAAACCCTTTGCTAAATGACACTAAGTGGGAGAATTCGAGAGGAATGTCAGGGAAATTGTAAAACCTTTTATAAAGCTGTTAAAGCACGAGTGCTGACTGTAGAAATCACAGGTACCTGTCAAGGAATAGAAGCAGTGCAGCAAATAATACATACGAACTGTACCCATGGTGAAAAGGTTCCCTTAAATGCAATTGTTAAAATTATTCACCAAGGCCATACAAAATTCACAGTGCTGATACTATAAAACATGTCATTCAAGAACTTCACTGCACTTATGTGACAGATCTCAGCCCTTACTTATGGACTCCACCAACTGCTTAAAGAAGATAACCACGATGTATTTCTGCAGGTGACAGACGCTTTTCTCCATGGAAAGGATCGGTGGTTGATTCAGTTGTAGGAGTTTTTCTAACTCAAAATGTATCAGACCATCTGTCTAGGTAAATTGGCATTTCTGATGCAATATACTAGAGATCTTCGTATCTTTCACTGAAAAGGATTCTCTCTTCCAATTTTCTTGCTTTTGCAGTTCGGCATTCATGTCACTGGCATCGCGTTTTCCCCAGAAACGAATCCCAGAAATGTGCTCTGATGAAGGAATTGCAATAATTATCAATGAACCAGATACAAACATCTTGGAGATGGAGTATCCCTCGAGTGAAAAAAGTCCAAATGAAACAGTGTGGGGCCAGAGCTCAATAACCAACAATGAATATGAGAAGAGTGAAACTAAAGAGGTTGTCAACAGTGATAATTTTGTCGGAAGTAAAGCTTGTTGCATTAGCTTAGCAGATGAGCCAAAATGCCAGATGTCAATTTCAAGTGGAAGTGTTTCAAAGAAGTCATCTCCTTTCATTGTAGATATTTCAACTGCTACAATAACCGGTATAGATGAGGTTCATATCAAAGGAGATGAGAAAGCAGAAAGTTCGTCTCCAAATTCAGTAATATCATCTCAAAGTTCTGTGGACTCGCCACCAGCTCAGGCTACCGAAAGGACAGGATCAAGTTCAGATGTTCTGATGAACACTTTTTCCAAAACTGACAGCTTGGATGGTTTACAGTCATTTATGCAGCTATTGGGTATGGCTGGCTCAAATGTTCCACCCAAGGTTTCTGTTCATGAATTTGAAGATGCGCCAGTTAACAAGAATACAGAGAACGTAAAAAATAAATCCAGTGAGATGGAGGATGGTGAGGAAACACTGCAAACGGACACTTCATGTACAAGATCTACCTCAGGTTTCACCTGCTTTCTGGAAGTTCCAGAAGTTGAATGTCCAGAAAAGTTCACACAAAAAACCAGCTTTTCTGAGAGTTCCAAGAATGAGAATGAGCAAATTATCAAGGATAAAGCAGCAACAAGTTTCGCTATTACGGACGGTAAGTTGACAGAGATTTGTGAAGAAACGGTTGAGAATAGTCAACCATGCAACAGCTGTCTAGGAGGTGAAAACTCTGAATACAGGCCTGCTGTGGACTGTGAGATTGTACCTGAGGCAGCGTGTCAAGGGGAAACCAGTAAAATACAGACAGATGTGTGCTTCTCAGAACTTTTAGGGGGAAAAGAAAGCACTGGCACAGGGGACATTTCAAAAGGCGCTGATCAAGAATCTGCAGATGCACACCCTTCTAAGCATGGTCTTTCGCTAACTGACAAATCAAACAAGATGAATAAAACAAATTTGAAAGGAAAGAGTAGAGGCGCTGGTAAGGAGAAAAAAGAAGATTTTGACTGGGATAGCTTAAGAAGACGGGCAGAATCCAATGGAAGGAAAAGAGTAAGAACGCCAACCACAATGGACTCTGTGGACTGGGAAGCTGTCAGATGTGCAGATGTCAATGAAATTGCTGATGCCATCAAGGAACGAGGAATGAATAACGTACTTGCTGGAAGAATCAAGGTACTACACAACCCATTAGTGATATTACCATTTGTTACATGAAGGAGGCTTCATATAATATCGTGAGCCTGGAAATATGCAGGATTTCCTCAATCGGCTTACGAGAGAACACGGAAGTGTTGATCTAGAATGGCTCAGGGATGTTCCACCTGACAAAGCAAAGTATAGTCTAACACACTTCTGATTCAATTTGCACGTTGTGGCAAAATGCATTCATTGACTAGTGTCTTTCTATCAAAGTCAAATGCTTATAACTTTTTCTCTCAAAAGTGAGTTTCATGCGTTATGCCCAATAATTGCTATTATAGAGTATTCTGAGGCAAGGCAATGTCAGTTCTCCAGTCAGTTTAGAGATGAAACTGTCCTGAGTGCTCACATCTGTCTCGGGTTTTGTAGAGAATATCTGCTAAGCATGAGAGGTTTGGGGTTGAAGAGCGTCGAGTGTGTGCGGCTTTTAACACTCCACCACCTTGCTTTTCCAGTAAGTTGAAAGCATAACCGGATACATCGTCATTGTTTTGACAGATAATGTAAGCTAGCTGCCATTGTGAACAGGTAGACACAAATGTTGGACGTATAGCTGTGAGGCTTGGATGGGTACCACTACAACCATTGCCCGAGTCACTTCAATTACATCTTTTGGAACTGTAAGTATCATCCCACCACTCATTAACTGATTCAACAAACCTGCAGTGAACGTACTAATCTTTGGGTTTGTATAGCTATCCTGTCTTAGAATCTATTCAACAATATCTATGGCCAAGATTGTGCAAGCTTGATCAAAGAACATTGTAAGGATGCTATTTTCTAATTTGGTGCACAGTACCTACTCTGGATTGAATGTATGACAATCAGTTAAGTAACAAAATCTTTGCATGCAGGTATGAGCTGCATTACCAGATGATAACATTTGGAAAGGTATGATATTATTCAGTTCCAGATGTTCTTTTTTCTCCTTTGGCCGCTATGGATGAAGTCTTCACCTATAGTACTCATGGCAGTTCAGAGTGATCAACGATGTGAAATTATTGCAGGTCTTCTGCACAAAAAGCAAACCAAATTGCAATGCCTGTCCTATGAGAGGAGAATGCAGACACTTTGCAAGTGCTTTCGCAAGGTATTGTAATCTCCAACAATTATGTTCCTGTCTTGTGTGAACACGACCACAGTGATGTTCCACACAAACAGGGCCACTACTTCAAAAAATACTCGAGTCTTAGATGCATAAAAGTTAAAGTTGAAAAGTATGGCCTATGGCCTAGGCAAACAGTACCAGCATAGATGCACCTGCTTAGTGCATCTGTAGGGAAGATATTAAATCTAGAAAAATGGAACTTGGACTTTCCACATCCGATTCTAATTAGTTGATGACCAATTTTGTTTTCTTTTCATCATGATAGTGATACTTCAATAGCAATAGCTAGTGTACATATCATCATCGCAGTACTGCAAAAATTACCAGACAAGGACACACGTTCTTCTGTATATTCAGCACTCGTATTTTGTCCAGTGCAAGGCTTGCTCTACCCGGGCCAGAGGAAAAGAGCATAGTGAATGCGTGGGAAGAATATAGCCAGCCAAAACATTGGCGAGACATGGCCTCTGACTTTACCACTGGCAAAGGACAACTTAGAACAGCAACAAGAAGCAAGACCTGGAGCAAGTAACTGTCAACCTATTATAGAGGAACTGCAACCCCGAACCAGACTGCATTCAGATAGAGAAATTGACATGGAGGATATGTTTTCAGATGATTTCAATGAAATTCCTACAATTAAACTTAACATGGAAGAATTCACTCAGAATTTACAGAGTACATGCAGCACAACATGGACCTTCAAGAAGATGACATGTCAAAAGCTTTAGTTGCTTTAACCCCAGAAGCTGCTCCATTCCTGTACCTAAGCTTAAAAATGTGAGTCGGCTACGGACGGAGCACCTAGTGTAAGTCTAACCTTCTTGAGCGCTCAAGTTACTCTCATATGATTCTCATTCTTTGAATGCAATAATACTTTTTCATGGTGGCGAGACATTTTACCAGAAAATGATACAATTTAATTAAGAAATAATTACACTTCCATAGATCTAGACCAGCCAAGTAAGAGAAAACAAGAGTTTGATGAGATAGCCTTAGATCCAAATGAATGAAATGTCAAAATTTATTGTTGCATCTAGTTAAAATGTACATAGGAGTCAATGGTAAACTGCAATCTTATACTTTTACTTTACTATCTTGCAGGTATGAAATACCGGAGGGACACCCTCTTATGAATGGGGTCAGTGAATATTGCATCTTCTTGGAACTATGATAATTTACATTCACTTTGTGATAATGCCATTTTCCATATGCAGCTGGACAAGCTAGAAGCAGATGATCCGTCCAAATACCTCCTCGCATATGGACACCGGGTGAGTAAAGAACATAAATAAGATTAAGGAGTCGAGTTCAAGACATTGATGGCTGTTTCATAACAGGTGAACGGCTTCTTCTGTCAACCACCTGAACATCAATGCAATTCCAAACGAAGTGGCACACTTTGCAATGAATAACTTGCTTCTCATGAACGTAAAGAGAAGCCAATTCGCCAGACTGTTCGTGGGACATTCTGGTTAGAATATTCCATAATCTCAGTATCATCATGAACATAGCGGTATCTCAGTAATAAAATCATCTGATTTGTGTACATATGATTAAGCAGATTCCTGTCTACAGCAATGAGGGGAGTTCCACTAAATGGCAATATTTTCAAGTTACGGGTTGATTAGGCTCTGATTTTCTACATGACTACACTGTCCCTTAAGATCATGCTAACAGTGACAGCTATAATGCAGGTATTTGCTGACCATGAGACAAGTATAATCCTATAGATGTTCCTGGAGTTTGTTGTGGAAACTTCAAAGGAGGACTGTGTATTTGGAACCTCTATACCGACAATATTCAAGGTAAACAATGAAAACAATTGCAATGTTCCACGATGTCTTATGGCTTCTAAAAGCTCATCTTTGTGTTATAGGTTTGCCAACAGAAGGCATTCAGCAATGCTTCTGGAGAGGTATGTGACTGACGCACTTCTCTTTTTACGTTATTATGCGAGTAAATTTAAGCCATTTTTGTTTTCTTCACATTATCTGGTTTTCTCAGACTTTTATGATACAGATCTCTCAAACTAGCAAGAAAATTGTGCCTAATTTTGCTCCAATTTAAAAGGCATCTGAAATCTGTAGACGAAAGAAGTCATTTTTACGCACGGCAATTTGTGGCAAGGCCCACAAGACTGTGATAGCCTGTGACTAATAAAGGAAAGCATAACTCGCTCTGGTTTCTGACAGCTAGCTCCAATATTTCTACTTCTACTATAATAGGTGAAAGGCGACAACATGCATCATCCTCTCTATAGTCTAGTTAAAAGAATTGTTCATAATTATCATAAAAGTCCACATCCACACCATAAATTATCACTTCAAGTGATTTGAAGAGCTCATCCTGATTAGGGTTAAATGCCATTCACTAAACCTCGATTCCCCATTCACCCTACGTCTCCATTTTTACAGTCTATCTACTTGCACTCCCTTATAGGATACCCTTCACTTGGGAAGGTGCTTTGAACTTATGCCAGCTTCATATTTTAGATGCTTAAGACATCAATAAACATCTCGTGGCAACTCCAAGGAAAAATTGTCATCATTGTCTATATAAGAGTTAGTGAATGTGACAACTTGAGTTCTCGTCCTTTTAAGTCATGTATTGCCTATGAATGGAGCCGTAACACAATCGACCAACCCATTTGAGATTAGCAGTATCTTCACCAAGGGCTTCCTGAGCCTTGTGAAGGATCCATGAAGCATTCAGTTTGTCAAAAATAATAAGTCCTTTATTTCAAATGTCTCTCTTCCAGAGAATCTACGTCTACATAGGTTTAGGATCCATTTTATGTTCCTTACGCAGCCAATAAAGAACATACATAAGAATTCACATTGAGACATGATGCAATACAGAATCATGATAATTCCCAGTAGTATTGCTGACAAAGTAATCACTTATTAAGTGGAAAAAGAGAAGCTCAATCAAACTATGAATGCCTCGCTTCTCCGACAGTGATATGTCTTTAAAAATGGACCAGAGAACAAAGTTCCTCCACTCCATCTGAATATATAACCTAGGGATTCGAGCTGTCTAGACCAAAGATTCTTTATGGTAATGTATCCCAAGGCAAATAGTGTGTACTTGCAAGTTTTACTCCGTAGGTATAGAGTCTTTTTCTATTAGCATCTTCATGATTACATGTGCATTGGAAGAAAATCTAGAGAGCAATTAACCTGTTGTGCTGACACGGAAGTTGCAATTTGCAGGATTCGTTTGTGTGAGGGGATTTGATAGGAAAACACGGGCACCCCGTCCGTTGATGGCCAGGCTGCACTTTCCAGCTAGTAAGTTATCTAAGACAAAAGGTAAGAAGGATGATGGTCAATAAGCACACATGTTGGGTGTCGGCAAGACCGATCAATACCATGTTAGGCGAAGCATTTGTGAACCATGCCTTTGATAGCAAATCCAGGCGACTGCATGAACCATGGCAGAAGTTCCGCAAAGCAGAGATTTTAGGATTAATGAGGTTGTTGTAGCTACTCATCTCGTGCTCGGGTTTGGCCATTCTTTCATGTCAGTATACACTATGGAAGCTTTGAACTACGGAAGATTTTCACAGGCTTTATGCAAAGCGGGAGAGACGGTTTAAGATATAGAATTCAGCAGCAGTGTACATATGCATAAAGCTTGAGAGAGAAGCTAGCTGCTTGTACTTTCACACATCTCTTCATACTCTTCACATGAACGCTCTTTACTCATCATATGCTTTCCCAAAAATGTTGAAAGAAAAAAAAGAAATAGCAGTATAGCCCCTCAACAAGTACAATTTGTGTGTCAAGCTAGCATGACCCAAACGCTGGGCAAAGAAGTGGTAAGAAAATCGTTCACTTACCTCTTCGCCTCTAGCAAAAGCCTCGCCCTGGATGCGTTGCTTACAAATTAACCCATATGCACCGTTGTCTTATGCACTTTGTGCTACTCCAAGGACAGAACCACGATTTCCGCAACCCGTAACCATTCGAAGCCTCTGCCAACAAAACCCACACCAAAATAACACTTGTGACCCTCATTTCCCTACACTTACGTAAGTAGGATGTCGCAGTGAGCAAACAGTCTTTAAATGCTTGGAGTACCTACCTTGCCTTCACCACCCACACCCACTGGCACTGCACAGATGCTAGGAGTCATCAGGCCCAAGGGCACACGAAATGTCTGAGAAGTTTAGATTGTTTCTTTATCGGACAACCAGATCTTCTCATGTGCCTTTCCTCGAATGCCCTCGAGAAAATGAGACGACGAGGAAGACAGTACGGCTAGTAATTGCAGATGCAAAAGATAGGTGAGGAAGAGAAACATATCAGCACCAGATTAGAATCTCGCTGACGACACACACGGACCATTACCAAGGGAAATGTTAAAACAAGACGCAATGTCTGCACTGAGAAGACACATTAAAAAATCCAAGCCAGCCCGAACCATCTGACAGAGAAAACCATAAGCTGCCTCGGTACAGATGAATCATCTATTTGGCCTGCAATAATCTGGATGAACCATCCCATCCAACCAATTTAGCTGGAGAAAAATGCCAGATTCTACTATGATTTGATCAAAAGCGACAGCGAACAAGTACTGATGAATCGATTCGACATGTAGCCATGGCCGCGTGACATTACAGAACGGCAGAAATCAGTCGAAACACGAGCCGAAACAAGCAATGCGAAGAGCAAAACAAGCAATGCGAAGAGCAAAACAAGCACCCAATCCAGGCATCGGATACAATCAGTCTCCGGATCTCGACACAGGTCGAGTCCCCCGATCCATTCAGGGCGACGAAACGGTTTCGGTGGGAGGCGACGATCGAATGAACAGACGACGCGAGCGTCTGGAAACAAAAGGCAGTCGGATTGCAGATTTGGGAGAAGCTTACCCTTCGATCCGGCAGCCCAACTGCGCCTGCGGATTGAGAAATCGCACGCTGAAGGAGGAGAGAGAGACTTCGGAGGAGACGCGCGCTCTGCGATCTCTTTCCCTCCTCCGCCTCTTCCCTCGTAAATTTTGGTTTCCCGCGGGCGGGGGTGCTTGAAATGGCGCGAAATGGAATCGGGGCTTTAAGCACGGCGTCCCCAATTTTCAATAACTTAGGAAATATTTTCCTAAGAATAGCTATTTGTATCGCTTGCAAAAAAATGATTAAACAAAACATATTTTAATTGCCTATGAAAATATTTAAATGTAAATTATTGTTAATAATGAAAATATTTTCATTATCAAATTATTTCGAATATGCAAAAGATCATTTTTAAGAATTTCTTTTCAAATTACTTACTTTTCAAGAAACAAGCGTAGCTTAAATAAGCAAATTTGAGCATATATGATGTGTTTGTTTCATAGAAAATCAAATATTTAAAAAAAATTAAAAAAATAATGCTTGTATGACTCGTGAAAATGAATAAATGCAAAATATTTTCATTGCCATGAAAATAGTTAAACATAAGGTGTTATTGATAATGAAAATATTTTTCGTTGACTAATTTTTCTAAAGATAAAAGCATTTATTTTTTGAAAATGTTTTTCAAATCTTTGACTTTTCGTGAAGCAAACATGCCCAATAAATTCGATTAATTTCATAAAAAAAAAATGAATGATTTGAAAAATATTTTCCTTAAAGACGAGCGACTGTGTCGCTTGAAATAATCAGTCGACAAAGAATGATTCGTTATCGACAACAAGTCATTGACTAAATATTTCAAGCAATACGAATTATTATGATTTTAAAATTAGTTAATTTTTCTCAAAATAAACAAAGCGCTGATTGGTCTACGAAGAATGTTTCCTTCTCGAAATGTGAATTATTATAATTATTTTTCTCGAGCGTCATCCCTTTCCTGATCTTTTCAACGGCGGGAGGGTCCGTTGCCTGGATCTGTCTATTTGTTTAGAAAAGGACGGAAATGAGTCGTTTGGTTCTAAACAGGGGCGACAAGACAAAATGTAATTTGTTGCTGACGTAAGGCCGGGCGTGCGAGTGCCGCCCCACGTTTGGGCGAGGGCGGTAATCGATGTATCTTTGACCGCCTTCCCCCCTTTCACCATCACACGTTGCCAACTTGAAAATTGCCTCCTCTCTTATTGGCCAGTCCCCCTGCCTTCCTCGCTAAGCATTTCACTAATAGTGGGAGGGAAATGTGAAAATGTGAAAATTTACATTTTTCTTTAATAATAAAGCTTCTTCCTTTTACGAAAAATAAATAATTTGTTAAACAGATTTTTTTTTCAAAATGATCGTTTGTATCATTTACAAAAATGTATGAAAAAAGAAAATTCACTGTTCACGAAAGTGTTTAGGTATAAATTGTTATCGATGATACAAATATTTTTTCATTGACTTATTATTTTAAACAATGCAAGTACTCATTTTTAAGAAAATATTTTTTAGATTATTTATTTTGGGCAAAACACATGCACCCTAAGTGACCTTAATAAAAAGATTAATATCTCGGGAAAAAATTTCAAACTGATATGTTAGTTCCATGTTCACTGGAAATTTAATTTTTTAGGTTACAAAAATCATAAAAAGGTATACTCTTGCAACATTTATTCGAAATTAATTTCTATATCATAAAAGGTTAGGTATTTTAGTAGATTTACAAAACTCAATGGAGCTCTTGGGCCGAAATTAATAGATTTTTGGAGATTTCCTTTTTTTGAGATTTTGGTGATTTGGGATATCATGTAACATCAAAATCAATTTGGCTTAAAGGTGACATTGGTGAGTTTAGGATTTTTTGTGAAACTAAAAATTGATTTGTGGTGAATGTGGCTTAAAGTATATCGATTCGAAAATTTTTAGTGATAGTATCTCGTCTTTTTTAAGAGAGGCTGCAGATGAAGTTTTAAAAAGCAATCTTTAGGGCGAAGAGTTGTTAAGCCGAGGGTAGAATTATAAGCATAGAATGCGACCTCAATTGAAATGCATCTTCCTTTCCTTCCCCTATCGTTAATTACCAAGAACTTCGTTGCCCCTAGTGGCGAAGAAAAATTCTACCATCCCACCTATAAAAAAAAAACAACTTGAAGCCTAAAAAGAAGAGTTCAGTGTACAAGAAGCAATCCCTAAATAAAATCACTCAATTTAGACTAGTTATGACTTTAGACCTATTTTTAGTTTTTTCCTCTTATTCTATCCCTGTCCCATAGTTGCAGATGTATGATGACGGGTAATTTCTTAGTCCTCTATTGATACTTGGGGATTCAATGGTACAAGAAGGGGGACACCTTAAACAGTAAGGTGATTAACTATTGTTTTTTACTATAATAATAGTTATTTGAGCTAGGGTATTTGTTCATTGCTGCAAATATGGATTATTGAAAGAATAGCGCATGTATTTGGATATTTCCCTTCAACTATAAAATAGAATGGACAATTGGTTAGATCTAATATGGATTGTACATGAATGATAGTTGGAGTCAGTAGTTTTGATTCAAGAGCATTACCAAAGTGTTTCAAAGATGAGTTATCATATCATAGGTCAGCTTCTTGCCTCTTTTTAAATATCTCTCCTTATTTGGGACCCTTTTCAACTTTTTTTTTTTTTTTTTGGGTAAGGATCCTTTTCAACTTTTTTTAGGTTCTATTGAATCAAGAAATGGGTTTGATTGTCCATTTTTTTATTTGATATAATATTAATATATAAATAAGGGTATGCTATTTGGAATGCTTACGAATTTCGTGTGCCCGAAGACCGCCTAGCTTGTTCCATATGATTTATAGTGGTTTCAACCTCGTTCTAATGGACGATCCTTGCACCAAAAACAATCGCTAAGGCTAGAGTCCAAGAACTTGCGGAGTTGTTATCCATCGTGCTAAATGTTATGTTTGGAGAGAATATTACCTCTACCTAGGTGCCCTCAAAACCTTATTAAGTTAAAGATAGTCATTGGCTAGAGCTGTCCATTTTCAAAAAGGCCAACTCCCAACCCTTTGTCGACTTGATCAAGATTATTAGATTTTTGCTATGGTAAACGTCCTGTAGGAAGAGGAGTGGTTATGAACCATTATAGATCACCCCATGAAATTAGTTTGAGATTAACATATCAGTTTGGAAATTTTGATGGTATTAACGTCTATTAATACGCGTAATTATTTGGTTTGTAAAATTAATATACTTTTTTCAATAAGTTCATCTGGTATCTTAAAAACACTTGTCCATGTGACGGATCAATAAAATGGAATCTTTCTAGTGGAAAGGTAGAAGTTCATTATAAATCAGAAAAGGAAAAAGAAAAAGAAAAGGAAGAATGGTAAATAATTGGAAAAAAATAACAAATGAAAAAAGCCCACCTGGACAAAAAAGAAAATATCTTCTCCCGGACCACAGCTGCTCTCTGGCACCCACCTCGATCCAACCCCACAGAAGTATCCGGAAAAGGAAAGAAACAAACACCAACAGAGACAGAGGAACGCAAATCGTAACGGGCGTAACTACCAGGAAGCGCTCTCTGTCTCTCCCAGATTCAGCTCAAGGTCGGTGCTCCTCTCTCTCTCCCTGATCAATTCGAAGCAACGCAGCACCACCCTCCCCCACCCCATGGAGCGACGCGTCGCTCTCAGCCGTCGATTCCCACGCAGCGACGATTCACCGCCTTACTGTTTCTCCTGGGATTTTTTCCCGAGCACCAAGGCCCCAAACCCATATAAACTCCGTCGCACGCCGACCCTCTGTCGCGCGCAATTCGTCCCTCACTCTCTCTCTCCCCCTCTCTCTCTCTACTGCTTCTCACTGGAAAAGAGTGAAAAAATTCGATGAACCCAGAAGACGGGCGATACCCGAAATCTCTTCCTGGTTCTTCTGACCGAGGAAGAGCTAAAGGCAAGGCTCCCGCTGGTGCCGAGTCATCTTCTTCGGCTGCGTTGGAGTCGGAAATGCTGTCGTATGTGACGGGTTCGGAGGCAGTGCCTTCTGGGTCGTTCTTTGATATGGAGAACATTGGCTTCTCTGGGTGTCCTTCACCTCTCATGGAGTTCCAGGCATTCTCCCCTTTAAACCTTCCCCCGTCATTCGACGCGTTCGAGTTAAAACCGGAACCTGTTTTCGAAACGACCCCTCTTGGGCCCTCGTTTAGTACTAGTGTAGCAGAAACAGAAGAGGTGGGACTTCCGGTGAGAGGCGGTGACATGGAGACTACTGCTGGTGCTCCTCAGCCTCTGGAGAGCCTGCAGGGTACTCCAGTTCCGCCGTTTCTTTCGAAGACCTTCGATTTCGTCGATGACCGATCGTTGGATCCAATAATATCATGGGTGTCCAGCGGCGAGAGCTTTGTGGTGTGGGACCCCGTCGAATTTTCCAGGATTATACTCCCACGGAATTTCAAGCACAACAATTTTTCCAGCTTTGTTCGGCAGCTAAATACTTACGTGGGTATTTGCTGGAACACGGCCTCTATTGGCTGCTGTTCTCTTTTGTAAATGCTTGTTTTTCCTCTATCTTGTTTTGCTTTTGTATTTTGATGTATTTCTTTTTTATTTTGGCTGCACTGCTGTGCCTTTGCCTTTGTTTCCTGCTCAACTTTGTTGTAAATCAGGCTCGGCGAAGATTGACTTAGCTGTACTTACACTGTATAATCTAGGCATTCTTGATGGTGTATTCTCTAAAGAGAGCTTGTAAATGACTTTGAAATTAATGAGTAATTTGTCTACATATGTTCCTAATTCATTAACCCTCTGGATGTTAGTTCTTTCTTACAGATTATGCTAACTTATTCCACATCTTTTCGACGTTTCGCAATTCTTGTAATCCTCCCGACATGCCGTTTTATTGGATTGTATTTCCTTCAGACTTCCCCCCTCAGGTTTGCTGCTAGTTTTAGGTGCTTCTAGACACGAAACTTTGTAATAAACTTCTTTCTTCACTCATCCCGGTGAAAGAATGTCTCCTACAAGTTTTCTCCACAACTGGGATTTCATTCATCTCCTGCAGGTAGAAATTCTTAGGCTTTAGCATATTGTTGGTAATCAGTCAATGTATAAGTTCCCATGATGTGTTACATTTTATTCCTCATGCAGATTATGCAGCTAAAAGATGTTCTATGTACCACAGTGAAGCTTCTCCTGTTTAGGCAGACTGTTCGATTCGGCTTGTGTGGATGAATGATACATGCTAGACTTACAGACTATAATATGTCCTTTTGGTCTTTTGGTGATTTTACACATTCCATTCCCTATTCATTCTTGAATTTTCATATGATGTGGTCAGGGGTTCCGCAAGATTGACACTGATAGATGGGAGTTTGCTAATGAAGCTTTTCAGAGAGGAAGAGGCAACTTCTAAAGAACATTCAGAGACGCAAGTCGCCTCAGACACAGCAGATTGGAAGCTACTTTGGACCTTCCAGTGAAGCGGCGAAACCTGGATTGGAAATTGAACTGGAGATGTTAAGGAAGGAGAAGAGTATGTTGATGCAGGAGGTAGTTGAACTGCAGCAGCAGCACTTTGGTACAGCTCATCATGCGGAAGCAGTAAATGAGAGACTTCAAGCTGCTGAGCAAAGACAAAAGCAGATGGTTTCATTCATGGCAAATTGCTTCAAAACCCCTCCTTTGTAGCGCGTTGAGGGAAAAAGAAGGAACAGAGAGAAATCGGTTCTTCAAGGGTGAGGAGGAAGTTTCTCAAGCATCATCAGCCAGAGGATGTTGAAGCAGTCCCCTCCATGGGAGGGCTGAAAGTCAAGCACAGGCATGACACGGGGACTCTTGATGCATCTTCGGGATTTCCTATTTTATATCCTATTCCTATCGAAAACCCTAAACATCTCCCTGAAGTTTCAACTGGCACAGGTTTGTTTGAACAGATCATTCCACCTCAAGTTGAGGATGTCATGTCAAGAGAAACAACGGTACCACATGATGTAGCATCTGTACAGGGCTATCTGAAAACTCAAGATCTGCTCAGAGAGGGGTCATCAAGCTTGGGAGCTGATCCCCAATTCAAAGGGAATAGTGTCATTGAGAGCCCAGGGCAAGAGTTCTCTCCTCAGTACTTTGTCTCTTTCCCAGAGGAACTGGCTGAGAGGAAGAACTATCCAGATTTCTCATTGGGGTTCGAAAGCATGATTAAGCAAGACGAGGTACGGGGCATGGGTTTTGACATGAGTGCTGGTATGTCTAGTTCTAGCGGTGTGGAATGGGGTAATCTTGCTCAATATGATGCACCTGAAGCGGGAGGTACTGCTGGGCTATCTGATATATGGGATTTAGGATCAATGCAAGCATCTGAGCATGCAGACATTGATAAGTGCCCGGCTGATGAATCAACTATGATGAGCGTGAGGGTCGAGCTGGCCAGCATAAAGATGATATACATAGGGAAATGGATACATAGGTTGCCATTTATGTTGCCAATAGATGACGATATGGATTTTAGTGATTGTTAGTTTATGGCTTCTATGCTCCTAGATGGAAAGTATAGACACTTATTGATTAGTAAAAGCTTCCATTCTTTCTTGATTTGAGGCTTGGCTATCTGCAAGTTTTCTGGTTCAGCTGATTCTCTTACACAAGTTTATGTCCTTATGAGCTGCACCAGAGTTGCAGGGCTTTCCTTAGTTCACAATGTTCTTTCCTTTTAAGTCGTGAAAATTGCAGGTACCTGACCGTGGATGGAGACGGACGCTTCCTTGGGAGTTTGGTTGCCTCTGAACTTGGACTGCACTTTAATGGTTCACGAACTTGGTGAGTCGATCCTCTTCACACCACTTGATCCTTTGCCCTGATTAACAAGATCAGTCTTTCATGGTGCTGTGATATTCTAGCACACCTTTTTCACCCGTTCAAATTTGATCATGGAGGCAATTTTATCAACTGTGCACATTGATACAAGTCTTCATGGTACTTTCATATGACGAGGTGATTGCTCTTTCCAGTTCTAACTGTATCAATAGGCTCTGCAATAGTTGATTATGGTGATTGCAGCCCCATTTCATTTCTGAAATGCGTCGATTGAAGACAAAGCATAGGGAGATACTGAGATTAGCCAACCAAACAGAGCATTTGTTCAGACATGCAAGAGAATACTAGCTTGGCTAATGTCCTTGTTATCTGAACAAATATTCCTGAACTTGATGGAGACTAGATAGGCTGTAGTAACCAAGCAGCCATGTTAGCTGATACATCATTGAAACTCGCTGAATTGAAGTTGGCCCCTCAAAGAGGCGACAAGCTGAATAAACAGCTCTTGGAAAGTTTGCAGAATTTTATATCCAACCATGTCAAATGAACCAATTAGTTCAATGCATACTCAGAAAATCATCTGAAGGTACAAATCAGCCAATTCAAAGGGAGTATTAGTTGGTTATTTGGTTGGCAATGACAATATGAGATCCAAACCGAGATCCTTTTTTACAGATTTTTGTGAGGTTAACATATGCAAAGAAGAGATTGTGTTGTGCCCCAACCTGCTATGATGACCTGCTAACTGCAAGTCAAAACTTTCAGAGTCCACTGTTGTAATTCGAACGTGAGTGTTGGACCCACTGCAGAGGAAATCGTTGTAGGAACATTTCTTTACTTGGGAACTACTAAAAGTTTATTTGAGAAAAGTTTGTTTCATGCTACCGAAGCTTAGTTTGTAACTTTCAGTACTGTCTCGCAGAGTTTGTATTAGAAGTAATCATTTCTACATGCTGTATTTCTTCTTCAATTATCTTGGCTAGGAAGTGCTTCGTTCGGCATTCTTTTTTTTTCTTTATAAATTCCCTACTGACGTAAGAACTAACAGAAGTTTCCATGCTCCTGGTGATCCTTACTTCCAGTGAACTTGTTTTCTGAGCTTATATTATGAGCAAAGCTCGTATTCTCTTTCTGCAGGTTCCGATGAAGATGATCTTCAGTCTAGACAAATTTCTTGATCAGAATCATGTGTTTTGGTGCAGGTGCACCTGCAGCTGCATCAATGAAGATCATCCCTATTTGATCCGCCTTTTGAGGACGGCACTTTACATGCCCGGCATCATTTAGATACATATTTTTTCGTGAGCTCGATGAAGAGTACAGAGTGACAACAGGAGCTCATTACATCGATGAAAACAGTCTACAATCACCATCAATAGATTCATAGCTATGGGCTTTCCTGCAATGTGCAAATACGATCACTTCATATTCTCCATCCTGCAAGCAGCAAACCATGGAACTATAATTAAGTCGTTTCAACTGAACTTGCATTTCCAAGGAAATTCCCTCGCTTTGTCCTCCATCACTTCAAATTGAAAGTGGCAGTAGATGCTTGGACCGACAAAATGGGGATCATTGTATTGGTATGTACTGAACTAATGCGATAACAATCCTTTACTATTTGATCAGAGAAAAAGTAGAAAAGAGCAGCCATTAAAGCAAAGCTGAAAATGGCAACTTTGTCAGAAAAAAAATGGAGTTGTGAGGAGGAACTTAATATGAAAGTATAATATAAAAGTAATTTCATCAGAAATGCGTCAAATTTAGCAACCTTATCATCCATCCCGCTCATGATGTAACTAACCCTAAGATCAAAGTAAGGATAGGCCGAAAACTATCGGCAGAGAAGTTGGTCAACGAGATAAAGGTTCTTCTTAGGCTTGCTCAAATCAAACAGGTACGAGTATCACACGAGCACAAAATATTTCCAATTCACTGCTCGGCATATTTCCGAAAGGAAAGTCAGGATCCCGTAAACAGAACACATTATCGCATGGAAAACAGGATGACAAGAAATTTGCGATTTTTTCTTCTTGTCCTTTGCACGATTACTCTGTATACTTAACAACAATTGGACCCAGGAAAGCCCACAAAAATTTCCTGCTTAACAGAACGAACAGACAAAGAGAGAGAGAGAGCAAAAGCGAGACGAGAGGCATGAAACTCGATTATTACAAATGATTACCTGCTTGATTGCGGAGTCAATGCTACGATGATTTCAACAAGGACCTCCCCGGCAACACCCAAGTTCATCAATCATCAAGAGAAATCAATATCGAGTTCAGCTCCTTGATCATAGTTGATAAATCTGCATTAAATTCACAATGAAAATGAGAATAATAATCTCTATTGTAATATTGAAGGGTATAAAGATTCCACGGTAATTTCTCACCTCACTCGAAATTTTCGAGTTCTGCTAAGTCCTCGTCGATTGAAACTGAAAGTGGTGCAGATCATAACCAATCTTGAGTACATATAAGACGACCACCATTCTTGGGATCAAGGAGCTACGAAACACATTAAATACACGACCTCCCGTGCTAAATGTAGCCTTTGATGCTACGGTTGAGACAGGCACGACCGAAATATCCCAAGCAATGGAAGAGAGGATAGGATATTTTGAAGAATTGACTTTCCACCAAGTTAAGATATCAAAATCAGGACTATAACGTTCACATCCTTCTTCCAAATATTTATCTAATTTAGATTTTTCTTCGAAAATATTGCTCCCGTTTGGTTAAGATACATTTCAGTCAAAATGTCCACACCAACCACTAGAGACTTTGTTGTGCTCATTGTTTTGTACCCTTGACCTCAAGTTCCTTTGGGGCATACATCGGTGCGATATTGCTCAAATAAGAACTTTAGAGATGTTGTTACTTTATCTCGTAAAGTTTCCACCCGCTTGCTTTCATGAACTTGATCAATCACCCTTTTCACGTACCCCACTTATGTTGAGGGTCAAGTATGCAAGCAATGAACAAAGTTAGATTGATGTTGTTCACATTGCCAAAATACTTATTGAATTTGGTCTTCATTTTCTTGGTCATTTCCTGCAAACTCCTATCCTCATTCTCACAGCATCTGTTAATCATTGCAAGAACCCCATAGACATATTTTTCCAAATCATTACTAGTGATATAAGAAGTACCCGATACTTTTCAAGTCATATTGTAGAACAACTTCAAGAAAGGAAGAAATCCACGGGCATATTTCCAATCATCACTAGTAAGCAACCCTCTCACCTGAAGAAGCCTTTGACAAATTTACAATCCTCAATCTTTAACGAGGTAAAAGCCTTTTCAAATTTCAAAGCCGCTTCCAACATCAAGTATGTTGAGTTTCAACGATTCTCCACATCCAAACATATAAGACTCTTGGAATCAATGTTTTCTAACTCAATGCACCTCTTAAACCGTTGCATCCTCAATGGAGAGGACCTCCCATAACGCATGGCTGAGCGTATTCTAATTGAATCACCTATTTCTTTCAGCCCCTCTCTCACAACCAAGCTGAATAGATGAGCACACCATCTCATGTGGAGTAACTCACCATGCAATAGTAGAGAGTTCCAAAAGATGAGTCTCTTTTTCAAGTATTGAACTCCCAAGTTTGACTAGAAAAATAAAAAACTCCGAAGTCATTTGAACTTGCATTAGACACGGTGATAAAAAAAAATATTTTTAATTCCCTAGCTAGTCAAGCATTTCTCCACCTCTTTTCCTATAATCTCACTTCAATATCTTGGAATTTGACAAAAATTTAATATTTTCTTTGGAAACTTCCATTTAGTGTCTACAAAATGTGCAATGAGACAAATGTAACTCAGTTTTGACATGAGGTCCATATGTCAATTGTAAGACATACTCTTAAAGATGTATTAGAAACATATGTTTTCAATTTGTTTCTTTGCTCCAAGAATAACTCATAACAAGCTTGCCTCAAGGTGTTTCTTGAGGAGATTAAAAATTTCGGTTGGATTCCACTTACTAATTGTTGAAATGGCTCATTTTCTACAAACTTGAGAGGCAATTCAGCAATAATAGACATTGCTGCGAAGTCTTTTCGAGTAGCATCTTGGTCAAATTTCCTTGGACCAGATTAGGGGTGGCCACGGGTCGATTTGGGCTCGGAACTGGCCCGAAACTGGACTGGTCAAAATCAGAACCAGCCCGTTAACCGATTCTCCGATTTGAAACCGAAACCAACTCGTGGCCATAGCGGTCCGGTGCTGGTTCCACATTATTGAAGGTTCGGAACTGCCGTTGCACCAACGGCAACGACTCTTTCTAGAGCCGTTGGAGCCAAAAAAATTTAAAAATAAAATAAAAATGTATTATACAAAATTTATAAATACCCCATTTTCATCTTTCATTTTTCACACACAAATTCTCTCAAGCTCTCAATTTTCTCCAACTCTCAATCTCAATTACATTCTCAATTGTTTAATTTCATATTTTTATTTATTTATTATCTCCTTTAATAATTTCATATTGCAAATTCTTTTTTTATACCCTATATTTTTTGTCTTATACCATATATTTTTTTATATATTAAAAAAAAGGCTAGTGAAAGTAGAGCTAGCGGCAAAGGTAAGAGCATAATGGGAGAATCCAATTATCATAATCCTTATGATTATGTAGATTGAGGAGTTAATGTGATGATGAAATCAATATTTTCCCTACTATGGAGCAAGTCCCCACGCAAGAGAGTATTCATCATTCGATAAATCTGACCGCCACTGGTGCCGAAGAAATGTCAACAACAAAAGACCGAGATGGTTCATCCATCATATGGAAGCACTTCAGAAAAGTCAAAGATTTTGAAACAGGTCTAAATAAATATAATTTAGTTTGTAAATATTGTACTAAATCATATAAATTTGCAGGTGGACAAGGATACGGACCATTTGCTCGACATCTTAGGTCGAAACATCCAATCGAAATATGAAATGACACCAGCCAACAATAAATTTTTGGGTATGCTAATCTTAACACTTCTCCCTTATTTCGTTTTAATGAAAAAACTTATAGAGAAGAATTAGGTAAATTTGTTTTCGTTGAACATTTATCATTTAGTTTTGGCGAAAATTTTCGTTTTAATCAATTTATAAAAATGCATGTGCTCATAAGCAAAACATGTTCCTAAAAATATACTAAAACGCAAAATTAAAAATCTTTATAGAAAAGAAAAAAATTGCAAATTTTTTTTTTTATGAATTTTAATGGACGTGTTTATATAGGTAGCGATATTTGGAGTGATCATTGGTAAACTAATTCTTATATAGGTATAACATGTCATTGGATAAATGATGATTGAATATTCAAAAAAGAGTTATTGCATTTAGAATTTTTTATGATAGGCATATGACAAATAATATTTATAGATTAATTAGGCAAATTTTAGAAGAATATTATTTACTTCATAAAATTTTTTCAATTGGTTTTGATAATGCTGCGCAAATACCGCTTCGATTGTTGAACTTAAAATATTTGTAAAACGCTTTTGGTGAA
>JAGVVM010003245.1:0-22920 GCA_019149425.1 Psidium friedrichsthalianum
CCATTTGCATCTGTTTGATCTGAAGTCATAACATGCATGTGATGATTTAAATTTCTGGCTTGAGGTATATGCTTCATTCTAAATGAGCCTAGGCATGTGCTTGCTGAGTTCGACTCACATCTTTTTGGCTGATCGTCATTTCAGTCCTTGATCATAGACTTGATTATTTTCCGATATTTGAGAGTTTGATCCGGAGGAGTGATCCTTGCTAGAGGACGAGTATCCTGATGATGCCTAGATGGAGACTAGTGACTTTTTGGTTTGGCCTATTCCCTTTTGTTAGTGGCCAACTCAGATTTGAGGTTCAGACGATAGTCTCCTCCCAGGTTGTACAGAACTCTACTGTTATATGTATATTAAGTTTTCTCTATCTCTCTATCCCACATGTGTGTTTGTCAGGGGTGGTGCGTTTTCGCTGTCGCGATTGAATAGCCATCATTTGGCCGCGACAGTCCTGGGCCGTCGCTAGTGTTGGCCAGGCGATGAGGGAATTGGCAGGTGAAGGGATGTTGCGCGTCCGACGGATCTGGGGCGTGACACGTTTAACCCGTTTTAACTCATTATCATGTAGTACAATTCTAACTACCGATACCCCACTTGATCTGACCCATAATACTTAAACACTTTTATATTTATCCAAACCATGCAATATTTTATTTCTTACAATTTGTTAAAAAAATTATATTCCTAAAAGAGTTGCATGCAATACAAATCTAGATAATTTTAAAAAATTTAAAAAATATTTTTAAATTTTAAAAAATATTTCTTTTTGTATGAAAAATTAATATTTCATTTTTTTTTAATTTTTTTTAAAATTTTAAAATTATTTTATTTAACAAAAAATTTATTTTTTTTCAAATTTTCATTTTTTGGCTGCTAGAAATCGACAGCGAATAGCGGAGGGGGAGTCTAGTGGAGGGCAACGGCAGCTTGAACAATTTTTTCATTTTCTAATTCTTTGTTTTGAAAAAATTATTATTTTCAATTTTTTTAGTTTCTGACTTACGGAACCAGAGGTGGCAATTAAAAGAATATAAATTAATATAATTGAGGATAATTTCTAAAGTGGTATTGGGAAGCTATAGGCGAGTGTTTAAGATGGGTAAAAAATGGGTGACCATTTTTGGCTTCATCTGATTTTTTCCTTTTTTTGTTGAATTGACCTTTCTGATTCAATTTTAACTTTTTGGAAGGAAATAATCACTTGACACATAGGAGAAATTTAGGGTCCACTTAAACTCATTGTATAAAATATGGTCCAAAAAATGGGTCAATATCCATTTGACAGTTTTAAATCAATAGACTACAGACCAAGCTCCAGACTTCGCAAAAATTTTACATCTCATAAGAAAGTATCAAAATTAGTTTGTGTTGCATTAAAGGAAATATCCCCAGAGAAGGTATCATAATCCAAGAAAGGATTTCTTCCTTCAATCAATCTAGAGTAGGCGCTTATTTATAATAACTAGCCAGCTTATAAACTTGGATAAACTTTTCTTCGAGCTCACTTAACTGCCACAGAGAAAAATAAGTGCCAATAAAAGTCTCCAAAATTATAGAATTTATTTTTAATTTTTAGCAATTCCAATTTAAAAAAATCAGGCCACGTAGCATCCACGTGGAGTCCATGTGGCATCCACATGACATTTTAAACTTAAAAGTAAGATAATTTTTAAAAATTAAAATCAACAAAAAATAAGCTAAAATAAAAAATAAAAATGGGTTGTTTACAATGATGAGGGCTTACATGACCCTCGCCATTGCCGGCGAGGGTGGGGAATGGCTGAAGGCGGTCACCAAGCCCCAGCAAGGCCTAGCCTTGGCTAACGACGCCTCACAGATCTGGGTGAGGTCAAGATTGGCGAGCCATCTGCCATCCTCCCTCGGCCATGGTGGGGTAGTGGTAGCAGCGGGCTTGTGCAAGCCCTCATTGCTGCAATTTTTTTTTTTTTTGCTTATTTTTGTCTTTTAGCTTATTTTTTATTATTATATGGAATTTTTTAATTGATTTTTAGCTTTTTTTTTATTGCTAACTAGGATCTTTCGACGAGTGACGTATGATTTGGCAAATCTCACTAGAGTTTGTACTAAAATAATCGTTTTGCAAAAAAATCAGTACTTAAGTGATCTAAAAAAAGTGACACTAAAATGAGTGTCATACACAAATATTGGCACTTGAAGTATCTTTTGCCCATAAAAAGCTAGCAACTTTCTGTTGATACCAATGTCTGGCCCTCATCATGTTTCCATCCATTGATATTGTTAAAAATTCGACCGCCGAAACTTGATGGAAATTTGATGAGGGCCAGAGTTGTTTGCCAATTGAAAGTTTATTCGTTTTTATGAGACAAAAGAAAAGTTTAGGCCAGAACACGGACCCAAACTAATAAAATTATGTTAACAAATGCTATTCAGTCAAAAACAAATTGCTTTTATTAATTCACTTTGTTGTATTGATATACTTCGTTTTGTGTTTCACTATGTGTAACGATTAACGAATACTGAAAAACTCTAAGCCGAGGAAGTCGAAGATTTTGCTTGCCCCTTGGTTGGAACTTATCCAACATATCATCAGACACCCTGAAAGTTTCTCTTTTTGCTAAATGCTTCTATTACTATTATTGTCTATTTAAACATCTGTTTCTCCGAAAATTGCTGGGAAGTTATAGGAACCACACAAGAGATGACAACTCAAGTCAAACCAAATGGAAGGCCAATAAAAAGTCAAACTACAACCGTTTTTTGCCAATAACGCTGACCATGAACGTCCTTTCTAAGGAAAAAGGAAATCAAGAAAACTGCTCAGAAAACGTAGAAACAACAACACATGGAATAGGATGAAAGATTGATTGGAGAGTGAAAACCAAAATCTCTCTCCTTTTTCTGTCTGTCATCGTCCTCTTCAATCCTTCATCTCTGAACATCACTCCTGGAAATTAGAGGTTCGATGGCAGATGCGAACCGAGTTCGCGCTTATTCTTCACCAGAATTACTTCCTCCACCAACTGGTAATGTCGAAAGGCGAGAAGATTACAAGCTAGAAGGTGATGAAACCGTACCTTCATAGGCGAGATTGCTCGGCGCTTTCTTTGGGGCCTAAATTTCCATTGAATATGTCCAACTAGTTCATCTTTGATAGGAAATATGTCTGATGTTCATTATTACTTTTCTTTAGGTGTTGCCACAAATGTAATGCTGCTGCTAAAATAGTCCAAGACCACAATGAAGCATGCAACAAAAATGGAGATGACCGCAAGAAGCAAAGTTGGCTGGGATGATGACCATCCTCGACGATGTCAAGACTCGACTCCAAAAGTCTCAGTGTGGCGAAAGCAAGAGGGGAGCGGAGCTGAGGCGATGCTACACGGAACTTAAGCCTAGAAGTGGAAAGAGGGACAAGAAGCCCGAGGAGATCATTGTCGATGAGAAGGAGAAGCTAAGGAAAGCGCTGAATGCGAGTTTGGCGGCTCGAAAGAGCCTCGAGATGGTGTGCTCCAGCCTAGGGAAAGAAAAGGAGATAATGGCGGCGGAGCTCATGAAGAAGGTACATGAGTTGAACGGGATGGAGGAGCATCTCAACGATCTCAAGGCACAGAATGAGATATTGCTGGCTAAAGTCAAGGCCTGCGCCACTGAGCACAAAGAGAAGAAGCACGGCGGAGAAGCTTACAAAGACATCACGCTTCAGGAGCGTAACAAAGAACTCTCGGAACAGCTTCTGAAGTCGCTCGAGGGCTACCGGTCTTTAAAGAGGAAGTTTAGAGACTCGCAGGAGGAAAATAGGGAATTGGTGACGACAGTGCAAGAATTAGGTACGGAGATCGCAAGTGGACTTAATCTAGTGCACAGCTTCCGGCAACATGTTGCGGCGAACACTGAACAGCCATGGACATCTGTGAGGAGATATCTAAATTAGAGAATTTGCTCCAATGCTTTGAGATGAAGGTATCAAATCATAGAGAGAAGGTATTAATGCTCCAAAACCAAAGGCCGAGATCAATACCAGCAAGCCTTCTCTTGTTGCCTGAGAACAAGATGGGAGTCCTAGTCAAAAGGCTAGGGCAAATTATGAACATCTTGTTCGTTTTTCACCAATTTTCTGATCTCTACTGAGCCTCTCCATAGGATTCGAACCCAGATGTTTATATGCTAGCTTTGCTTGTATTCCTTTTTTTTTTTTCATTTCATTATGTGGGAACACCGATTTTGCTTGTTGATAAAAGAGAAATAAAGTTATATTCTTGTTTGATTAGACACGATTATCACAGCCATAATCAATACATAGATGTCATCATCAATTGAAAAGAGATAAAAGAAAAGAGTCATGTTGTTATTCATTTAAGCAAACGGGTCATAACATGACAACTTATTATGTTTTATGTAGCCTAATGATGCATTTAATCATAAGTTATCGGACCATAGTCAAATTGACCTCAAAGCATTTAATCATGAGAGTGGTCAGTTGTATGCATTTAGTCATATTTACCTTTGAAATATGTTCATCATTTGATGCAGCCATCTAAAGATATATTTTTCCCTTCTATTGTTATTTATGTTGTAATGATAGGTGACTTTTTCTGCATAGATTTGCTATTATTAAAAGTTATTTTCTTATATTAATTTATTTATATAGCATGTAATTAATCATTAGATGAATTTTTTTCCGTTGATCTTGCAATATTGTTTAATTGTCAGATATGGAAGATATCAGAGTCGTTATCCCCACATCGTAATTTCAACTATGAATGAAGACGTGCTAAAGCTACCTTGAAAATTAAACTATCAGGTAGGAGTATCACCCACTGATATATAGATATTTTGATTCGAACTCTTTCCACTTTCTTTTTTCCTTTTTCTGAAAATGTGTTTGATGCGTTGACCATTGCTATTTCGTTTTACTTATAGTTACTGGTTTAGAATCAATACAACATGAAAATCATCCACAAAATTTCAGTGTTCTTGTCAGCTTAGGGTGATGTCAATGGGACAATATATGTGGGATCTTAAAGAAGATTGTTTAATTTTTCGACTTGAAAACAAAGTGATTGCAAGTTTGATTTTGCATAATATGAAGGGGAAAAGAAAAGCTCCAAAACATTCTCTAATCAAACGTTCCCTTTATCATATTTATTTCTTCTACATTTGTAGCCTTTGAAATCAAACTTTCATTTGATATTCAAGTTCTGCCAAACTGTATTGTGGAAATTTTAACATCCATATCTTTTGAATTATATGATTCATGACATCTATGTTGAGAGAATAAAAAAAAAAAGTCATAAGCCTATTGCAATATATCAATTAGTCCACTTTGTCGGCTGGCATTGACGTGGATGAATTAAAAAAAAAATTTACTTCTTATTTTTTTTGTTTCTTTTTTTTCAAAGCTTGCTACTATTATGGTTGGCGAGCTCTAGCGAGGGTCATTGGAGCTCGCCAGCCATTGGACAAGGGCTATGAAGCCCTTGCCAGCCATTGGCCTTGCCTCGCAAGGGTTTCATGAGGCGCAAATTCGGGTGAGGCTAGCCATCGGCCCCTGCCAAAGGCGACCATGGCCTTGCTACCGAACCTAGTGTGGCCAGTCGAGGGCTACAAAGCCCTCACCAGCGATCGATGAGGGCTTCACAGACCCTACCCCAGTGGTAGGCGAGTTACCCTCATTGGAGCTCACCAGCCACAACAGCAATGTTTTGAAAAAATTGAAATTATATACTCAAATATTATTAAAAATGTCCATTTCAGCACCGGTCGACAAATTAGACTGAATTGACACAATTGTAATAGGTCTAGAGCTTTTTTTTGCTGATTTTCCCCATCTAAGTCATCATGAACGTTCATAATTGAGTAAAATTTAAGTGATTTTTTTTTTTTTGGGTCCTCGCGGCCAACCGTGAATTTAGATTTTGAGTCGTTAAACCTCCGTTATGTTTGCATGCAATGTGCCAATGAACATGACTTTTACACTTGATTTCCTTAAAAAATGAACAAATAAAATAATGAAGAAGACTACATTAACTAAAAATTATTATCATAAAAATAAAAACTACCCAAATTGATGGATATTATTAAAATATTGATATATTTTAAGAAAAAGAAACACAATTATGTAAAAAGGAAAACCTCAATAACAAAAAGGTCGAATAGCAAAAATGAAGTCTTGTTATGCATTATAAAATGGTTGGTTAATGTTAAAAATTGATTGATCAATTAAATGGTTTAAAAAATCATTGAAAAAATCATCTACGATATTCTAAGGATGACCAAATAATCAAATGATGCTAATGTGTATATTTAATTTTGTAGAACAGCTTCTATATGCACAAGCCGTATGCATATAGTGTCGACAATAGGATGATTAGAGCATGGATAGGCTTTGGCATCTACAAAGGAGAACAAGCTACTGGAAAGGAAGTGTGCGTAAGTCTAGAAAGACCTCTGCAGATGGCGAAAAGTTGTTGAACAAGGGTTCTTTAAAACTTGGATGGACCAATAGAAGATGAATAGCTCTTAGAGCATGAGGGCGTCAATACGTTTGGGGAAGGACATGCCTGTGGAAGGTGAACAAACCATACAACGAAAATTCGTAAAATGTTTCGCAGAACCGTTTTGCAGCAGCAGCTCATGCTGCAGATAAAGTAGATAGTTATAGATACAATCCTATACGTCTAGTTGGGAAATCCCATATATTTATCAATTTGAATTCGACTCAAATTGGTGTTTCAAAGTTGTCTTCAAGAATTGGAATCCGGCAAAAGCAAGGCGAAGTATATCAAAATTGTTTTTTTGCCATTTTTGTTCTTTCTCTCACAATTTTCTAGCTTTCCTTTGTGCAGAATAGAGCGCTTTTTAATTGTAATCTTTGTAGATGCTGTGAATATTTGTAATTCTGAAACATAGTGATGTAGCTTTGTGAGAGGTGCTTAATTTGGAGGAGCAGCTCTCGAACTTCTATAAACGCAGCACTCTATACTAACCGTAACATCATAAGAATTACATAGTGGATTTTAAGGGATAAGGACACTTTAGTCTGAAAGTTAAACGGGTCACTCAAGTGCCAAATCGGAGAAAAAAACGATCACTTAAGTGCTCCGGTCAAAAATATCACGTGACTTTATAATTAAAAATTTGAATACGAGTTGACATTTTTTTTTAAAACCAGTCCACGTGGACATCCTATAGTCTAAAAATGATGTCACACTTTCGCTCTCAAAACCCTTCAAGATTACGAGGAAGGCCAAATCCAGAAGAGGAAAACCGCGGCGGATTGCTGGAAGAAGCGAAGCGGTACGTGGGCTAGTCCGAGAAGGTGAGGAAGAGAAAGTTTCGGAGAAGGACGCCATGGGGAGAGGACGATGAGGAGGGTGTAAAGGTCGAGAGGCGCGGAGCTGTACGAGGATGGATTCTTGAGGTAGAGCGAGTAGGAGCAAAGGGGGCAGCAAAGGCTGACGGGGAAGAGGAAGAGGAAGGCCGAGAGATGGGCGGCAAGAGACGCCATTTTTGCTTTATCGTAAGCGGCCGTCGTCGCTTTAGTTGAATTTTCTAGGTGGAGTGGTGTACACTCTGCATGCACGCTGTTTAGCTCATTGCATTCGTTTATTGGAAAGATATAGTTACAAATGTAGAGAGTTAGGGTTTCGAATTGCAGCGTGAAGAAGCATTTAACTTTTGAAAGTGATGCGCATTACACATGCTAATGAAGAACATAACGGAAGGTTAACAAGTAAAAAAAAAGAAAAGTTCAAGGAGGTAATGTACAATAGTTGAAAATTTAGGGGCAAAACTATATGGAGTTTGTGTAATTACTTCCATATGCTATATAATTCTATTAAAGTGGTACATTTATCACATTATTTTCTAATAATACTATTATCGTATCTTTCTAATATTAATGGCTATCTTTAATTTATTTTCTCCCATTTTATTTTATTTTATTTTATTTTATTTTTTAATAGTAGTTAGAGGTAAAAGAGAGATTTTCTTAAAAAAAATGAGACAAAATATACTTTTACTCCTTAAAAGTTATGTGCATTGTACATGTTGATAAAAAAAAAATAACGGAGGACAAACGGATGTAATAAATAAAATCTTTTTGATTTCTCTTTATAAATAATTGAAAAAAATTCAATAAGCATTCGAAATGCCTTTATTTTTTAAATAAAAGACTTAAGTAGACATTATTTCAAATAAGAGCAAAAGTGGCTATGGTTGTTTTAAATAAGGGTCTGACATCTTCGGCCAATCAATGGCATTTTTGCCAAAACACAATTTTAATCTAATTTTTAGTTAAATTAATTTAAAAAATTTTTAAAAATAAAAGTAAGAAGAGAGGAAATACATGGGGTGGAATGGGCTATGGCGGCGGTGCGTGCCAGGCCATCGACCTCAGCAACGGCGGCTGAGTCGACATCAACATCGAGTATCTTGGCACCGACGAGCTCCTGAAGTACATCACCGACTGGCGAGGGCTCTTTTTTTTTTTCTCAGGGGCTCCCCTTCGCACCGTTCCGGTTGGGTTTCGGATGGTAGGATGGAATAATTCGTTGTTCTTGTTATCTGTTGTGGTTGGAGAAATGTTGATTGTGTTAACCCGTGGGGTTGGGTTAGAAGATTAGGCGCCCGCCATGTGCTCGACCCATTGCGTCGCTTGCAAATCAGCTCATGTTTGGCTACTTATCTTGGCTGACGTCTTGCCTGGAAACAGGGTTCGTCGGCTAGTTGATCCACTGTCCTGAAATAAATTTCCTAGTTGTGACATTTTAACCCCCAAAATGATGGCTTGGTAAAGTGGTCGAATTCTTGTAAAGATGACCCGAATGAGAGTGGTTTCCTCTCAAAGTAACTTGGAGCTGCGCCTGCAGTCCCACGGAAACGTTCATAGAGGTCTATTCACGTACATATTTTATTGAAGAAGAATCTCTAAAGGAGCGGGTGGATTAGATTGCATGGAGAGGTGAGATACACCATGAGCTATAGGACTGCCCTGAGATGCTAGAAGAGATTGTGAGAAACTAATAGCTTGATATTAGTCCTTTAGGGGATTGATCAGATTGGTTCTCCATATTGACTAAAGAGTAACGTTTCTCTTCAAGAAGCTTTTCTTTTCTCTTTCTCCAGCCTTGAAATTTGAAAGATGATCTTTCAGATTGTGTTTTATCGCTGAGTTCTTCCTGTTTGCCTCTTCAAACTATTCATGGGAGTCAAACTCCTTTTGGGGTACCTGTTCTCCATTAATATATTTTTTGTTTTTTCATTTTATCTTTCTTATCTTGAGTCTTGATTCGCTACTATTTTATACTGGTTTTCGCGGAACTTCCATAGATATTTCATTGGAGTTCATGTCACATTCATTCTTCCTGATACATATTGCAGTCTTACATATAAAAAGCTGTAAAGAGGGGCCATTAGTGGAGCAGTCATTGCATCTGTTAATTGGGAAGATTTCTATAAACTTCACATTGAGATTGGGATAACCTGTACAAGCCAAAAGAGGACTTGCTGGATTAAAGCTGCATGAGGCACTGTTTTGAACACGACTCAGAAGGGTAAAAAGAAGCTGATCTTTTAACAGAGTACTCTCGTAATTGAGGATCCTCGATGACTTACTTTGCTGATATTTATTTCTTTTGTGTGTTTTCGACTGATGTTCTGACCTCCTCGCCTGCTAATTTTCTGTTACAGTCACTTTTGGTGCCAATTGAATATATGCTTCTAGGCCTGTTTTGTCATGCCCCGAACCCTACGGGCTGCGACACCTCGCGTCGGTCGGCGTCCGCCTGGCCCACGATCAGCGATGACCCAAGAATTCGCCGCGGCCTAACGACGCTCGAAAACATAACTCACCACACCTGCAAAATCGAAACTCCAACCCAGACATGCACATACGATAATGGAGTAGAGAAGAGGATATATACGGTCAATAGTAACAGTCAATACATATAAATATATATATATATATGTCATCAAGCGTTAGGGTACAAACCAAGAAAAGAAAATACAACTCTCGATCCAAAATCCCACGCTCTGCCAAACACCTCAAACTATAAGGCTACTCCTGGTCGGTATTGCTCCAATCCGACTGCCATGGCAGCTCCTCGGGATCCTCCTTATACTCAAGAGAGAAAGGCTCAATGTCCATGCGGTCTCCCTCCTCATGACCATCGATCTCCATACGCCCTGCTGGTGGCGGCTGCTCGCTCGGCTTGGGGTCAATGATCTCTCCACCAAAAGTAGTGGGACGAAGGAGGAAGGGGTCACCCATCTCCTCGATCGGGATTTCGAGGTTCGCACAGGTCTCCTGAACACCTGGCCTCTCCTAATCATCCACGCCTCGTATCTATAGGGTACCAGGAGCGGACTTCTAGAGTCTACCCATACAGTGGTAAGGTGTCTAGCCCATATAGTGCCATCGGTCTTGGCAAAATACCTCACGTCTGTCTCCACCTCCACAGAGAGTCCAAAAAGTATTGGTGGGATGCTCATCGCTACGGTCGGGGGTCTGAAAAGATTGGCAACCAACGCCAGTGAGTCAAAAACTCAATAAGCTCACCACTAATCCTAACGTAGGAGAAGGTATATTCAACGGTTCGGCCCTAACCTGTAACTCTAGGGCTAGTCGGCGCTCTCTAATTCGGCTCTCTCGATGACGACATTATAAGAGTACGATATACATGGCGCAATCAACTAGTAATCATGCATGGTCGAAAATAAATTCACAAGTGGAAATGTACGGATGATAAATGCCACGACTTCCAACTCGGTGCTTAATGCTTGATGCTCAATGCACAATGCTCAATATCTGGTATCAGAATACCATTCGACCCGCGTAAACACGCCTCAGGTCTGGCCAGCGTATCGTACACTTCAGGCCTGTGCCCTAACCCGCGTGTGGAACGCCTCAAATTGGCACGCTTATCACTCCAGCTACCCCGTGCCACGCACGTCCAGGCGCACCATGCCCCGACCCCGCACATCGAGCCGGCACGTTTATCTCTCCATCTTCCCCGCGCAAACACGCCTTGGGGCCATCCCTCTCCCTTATCTCGCCACGTGTGAATGCATGCCACGCTCACACCCAATTCATTGCACGTCACATATGCCAAAATGCATAGAGCACAAATTTCTAGACGAACCATTCAATGCACGTGCAGAATATAGCATGACACGAGTTAATATCAAAACACATTCATCAAAGCACATGTTCAATTAATTTCCATCGAGGCGCTAAACGTAGTTAATCTAGCCTTCTCGGCCCAAGTTTCCTCTCTAGCCCGATTCAGCCCAATCTTCACTTAGATCCATTAACCACACTCGGGTTCCCAATTTTTCCTTCTTTATAATCATCTCATGGGCCATCATCTATGTCCTCTAAATCAAGATTAACTCGCCACATACAAACTTATGTGTTAAACTCTTCAGAACCGATTGCCCAATTCGGCCCCTAATAGCTAATTCTTTCACTCGCGGCCCACGGGCCCTACTTTGGACTCACAAACTCCACTTGAACAACCTTTGGACAAATCTCTAAGTCCATTAAATCAAACCCAATCCATCACACAAGAAATCGCACCTTAGGTCCATTTGATCATACTAGCCCACTCAAGCCCAAATTGACTCTCGGCCCACGACCACACTTGGGCTCGCAAATTTCCACTCAAATCATTCTTATGATAGCCCACTAAGCCCAATAACCAAGCCCAAACCTTTACATATGAGAACACAACCTAGGCCCGTTAAACCAAACTAGCCCATCTAAGCCCAAATAGACTACTTAGCCCATTAACCAACCTTACCTCTCACATCCACTACCCAATCTCATTTCTACAGCCCACATATATCATTCTCACGCCCAATTTCATGTCCTTAAGCCCACAAATCAGCCCGCTCACTCTTGAGGCCTAATCGGTCTAAACCGTTCTAAGCTATTCACACACTTTTCTAACCATTTTTCATGAGCTATGTAATCTTCCATCCAAACCAACTCACATACAATATTCCTAGGCTAGGATTAGTAGATTTGCTTACCGAAATGAAGTGTGGAAGGCAACGACGACGACGAAGGCCCATAGTGGCCGTTTGAGGCTCAAGGCCAACGGAGGAGGGACGGCGACGTGGGGGCTGTTCCAGCGACTCCAAGGAATTCCACAGGGCTAAAAACAATGGTTCTAGGTGTTAGGAAGGCCAAGGAACCAAGTGGGACATGTCTATGTGGCCCGAGTTCCGTCGAAGCAAAACGACGAACGGAGAGATCAATGGGGAAGAGGGCTGGTCGCGGTTCAAATGGGTCTCTAAGGCCACGAAAATGAAGAGACAAAAGGCCAAGGAACTTACCAAGACGAAGACAAGGTCGGTGGTGGGTGAACACCGGCAGTGGAGCGGCGAAAACGGCGACGGTGGAGGTGGCCGGACGAGGACACCACGAGGGAGAGAGGAACTTCGGGATTGAGAGGAGAGGAGGAGGGCTAGCCGAAAATGAGAGAATGAGGGGGAGAGAGAGTGTAGAGAGATTATAATGGGGATGAGGACAAAATTTCAAATTGATTTAGTGGGTTAGGTGGAGTTTGGTGGAGGGGTTTTAAAAGTTGATGAACACTTGATGGATGTGATTGATTGTCTTAAAAATGACACGATTTAACTTGATTTGATTGACAAGACTTGATTGATTGATGGGACATTCGACGAGACATTTTCTCATGATGCGTGCCAAATGCACTGATCGGGTCCCAAGCGCAAACGAACTTCAGACTAAAATTCCACTACACCAATGCGCTCATTCTACCAAAATTATAATCACTCTCAATCTAAGGACTGAGCACAGATCGAGGGTAATTCGGTAAAATTCAACTTACATCTTACTTCGTGACACTTCTCTAGCTATCCGGTCGACTGGCGATGCTACTGCAACTGAATCCCATTTTCCACTGTAACCATCATAAAAATTCGATTGTCCAAGATTGAAAATTCATCTCGTGGCCAAATCCATTAAATAACGACTCTGTCAAAATCTCAGACCAACGGGCAGCTGTTTAGGAATTACGCGCGTCCACATATTTTAGTATCCTGTGTAGCCATTCCCCTTTGGTTAGTCATCTCAGAGTAGCTAATTCTGAGTGAGAATCGACTAGAGCGCATTCATGAAATACATTCATTCTTTATTGAAATCCCGATAATTAGGTCGAATTTCTAGACTGTTACAATTCTTCCCTCCTTATAAAAATTTCGTCCTCGAAATTTACAGACTACAAATCCACTCAACCAAACAAGGGTTACAACTGACTACTCAAATAAATGTGGATACTTCTTCTTCATCTCGTCTTCATTCTCCCATGTAGCTCCTTCAGTCCCGTGGTGTTCCCAGATTACTTTGACCAGCAGTATCGTCTTGTTTCTCTAGACTTGCTCTCTTCGATCCTCGATCCTTACTGTCTTTCCACGTACGAGACTTGATCATCTATTTCAATGACTTCATGATCGAGTATATGGCTTGGGTCCGGCTCGTACTTTCTTAACATCGACACATGAAACACGTTGTGAATCTGGGACAAGTTTGGCGGTAAGGCTAGACGATAAGCCAGTGTCCCGACCTTCTCCAATATCTCGAACGGTCCCACAAATCTTAGGCTCAACTTCCCTTTCTTGCCAAATCGAGACAGTCCTCTCATCGGGGACACCTTCAAAAATACATGGTCTCCAACTTAGAACTCCAATGGCCTATGTCGTTTATCTGCGTAGCTCTTTGGCCTGCTCTGCGCTGTCATCAGTCTACCCCTGATCACCTTAACTGCCTCCACCGACTGCTGGACTAACTCCAGACCTGTTATGCTCCTCTCACCGACCTCGTCCCAGCAGACCGATGTTCTGCAGGCTCTCCCATACAATGCCTCAAAAGGTGCCATCCTAATACTCTGCTGATAGCTATTGTTGTAAGCAAACTCCACTAAATGTAATCGCTCTTCCCAACCACCTTTGAAATCGATCACACAAGCTCTCAACATATCTTCCAATGTTTGTATGGTCCTCTCCGACTACCCATCAGTCTGCGGGTGATAGGCTGTACTAAACCTCAATTCTGTCTCCAAAGCACCCCTGCAGACTCCTCCAGAAAGTTGCGGTGAAGCGAGGGTCACGATCAGACGTAATAGTCACAGGCACTCCATGCAGTCGAACAATCTGCCTCACGTACAATTCAGCCAGTTTTTCTAAAGTGAAGTCCTTTCGCACTGCAATGAAGTGAGCAGATTTAGTCAACCTGTCGACTATAACCCAAATTGAGTCATTTCCTCTTTGACTCCTTGGCAATCCTGTCACAAAGTTCATAGTGACATGTTCCCATTTCCATTTTGGGATCTCCAATGGTTGTAGCAGTCCTCCAGGCTTACAATGCTGCGCCTTTACTTGCTGGCACGTCAAGTACTTGGCCACATACTTAGCCACATCCACCTTCATTCCATTCCACCAGTAGTGCCGACGTAGATTTTGGTACATCTTCGTACTTCCATGGTGAATACTGTAGTTACTACGATGAGCCTCTGACAGGATCCTTTCTTTTAACTCCTCATCGTTCAGCATGCATAAACGTTCTTTGAACTTCAATACTCCATCCTCAGTTACTTGGAACTCAAACTTCATCTTATCCGCATCAGCAGATACTATCTTCTGGATATCGGGGTCCGTAGGCTGTAGTTCCTTAATCCTTAACTGAATTTCTGGTTCGACGCGCGGAGCAGCCATCAGGCTTGAGAGGTTTCCTACATCAATCTTAAATTTTGAGTCCCTTATTCCTTCTAACAGCGTCCATTCCTTAACCATCAAGTGCGCGATGCTCGACTTCCAACTCAGGGCATCCGCTACCTTGTTTGCTTTCCCCGGATGGTACAGAATGTCGCAATCGTAGTCTTTCAACAACTCCATCCAGCGGCACTGCGTCATATTCAATTCCTTCTATGAGAACAAATACTTCAGACTCTGGTGATCCGTATAGATTTGAAACCTTTCACCCACCAAATAATGTCTCCATATTTTCAGTGCAAATACTATCGCAGCCAACTCCAAGTTATGAGTCGGGTAATTCATCTCATGCGGCCTCAACTGTCGAGATGCATATGCTACCACCCGTCCATGCTGCATCAAGACACAACCCAATCCTCTTTACGACGCGTCACTATAGATCTCAAACCCTCCAGATCCTGATGAGATTATCAGTACTGGTGCGGTGGTCAATCTGTTCTTCAGCTCCTGGAAACTTTCTTCACACTTGTCAGTCCATTCAAACTTTGACTCCTTCTTCAACAAACGAGTCAATGGAGCGGTTATCACGGAGAACCTTTCCACGAAACGTTTATAGTATCCAGCCAATCCAAGAAAACTTCTCACCTCGATCATAGTCGTAGGTCTTGGCCACTTCTCCACGGCCTCGATCTTCGCTGGATCTGCTGATATCCCTTTACCAGATACTATGTGTCTAAGGAAGGCCACTCTATTTAGCTAGAACTCGCATTTACTGAACTTGGCGTACATCGAATGTTCTCTCAAGATCAGTAGAACAGTCTCCAAATGTCGCTCATGGTCCTCAGAGCTCTTCAAGTACACCAGGATATCATCAATAAAGACTATCACAAATCTATCCAGGAATTCCTTAAATACTCAGTTCATCATATCCATAAATGCGGCTGGGGCATTCGTCAATCCAAACAGCATAACCGTAAATTCATAATGCCCATATCTTGTCCTAAAAGCCGTCTTTGGGATATCCTCCTTTTTTATCCTCAATTGGTGATAACCTGTCCTTAGGTTTATCTTGGAGAACACGGACGCTCCTTGAAGTTGATCAAATAGATCATCAATCCTCGGCAGCGGGTATTTGTTCTTGATCGTTACTTGGTTCAGCTGCCGATAATCTATACACAATCCCAACGATCCATCCTTTTTTTGACAAATAGCACCGGAGCTCCCCATGGCGAAGCACTAGGGCGGATACATCCTTTATCCAACAGCTCTTGCATCTGCACTTTCAACTCCTTCAATTCCGACAGGGACATCCTATACGGTGCTTTCGAAATCGATTCCGTTCCAGGTGCCAACTCAATTACGAACTTCACTTCACGCTCTGGTGGCAAGCTAGGCAACTCTTGAGGGAAGACGTTCGAGAAATTTCTCACCACAAGCACTTCCTCCAATCTCATCTCCTGGACAGACGAATCTGCCACTGAAGCTAAAAATCCTGGACAACCTTCATCTAGTAACTTAATCGCTTCCAGTGACGAAATCCAAGGGATCGAGGTTCCTCCTCGATTTCCCAAAAATTCATATCCATGCTAGCCCATTGGATTAAGTTGGATCATACTCCTACTACAATCAATGACGGCCCCATGTCTAACTAACCAATCCATACCCACAATCACATCGAAGTCAAATATGGGTAAGACAGCCAAATCAATTACTTCTTCTCTATCACCCAAGGCTATCTTACACCCCTTACATTCTAACGTGATAATTACTCTATCCTTTAATGGGGTGGCCACATGTAAAATGACATCCAAGGGTTTAACATCCAAACCAGATAACTCAACAAACTGCTCAAACACGAAGGAGTGCGAAGCTCCAGGATCAAACAATGCATACTCAGTATGACCATAGAGAGAAATGGTACTTGTGATCACCCTTGGCGCGTTCTCAGCCTCCTTGCATGCCACTGCGTAGACCCTTCCTTGTGCAGGCAGCCGATTCAGATTCCCTTGAGGGGCGGCCGTAGCTTGAGGTCTCTGCTGCTGGAAATGCGGTCCTAGGGTTTCTTCGGACATTGCCTCCACTGATGCCCCGCTTGCCCACAATTGAAGCAAGCTCCCGTGTACCTCGGGCAGGGGTTTGCCCCATGCCTCCCGCCGCAGTCATGGCATCTTGGACCTGTAGATGTTGCTGGTTTTCCCAAGGTTCTTCTAGCTGGTGGAATAAATCTTCTGCTATCTCGTATTGGCCTTTTGCCAAAACTCCTATGGTCCCTTCCAGGCATGAATCGCAATCCAAATGCGATAGCCTTCTCCATCAGGTCTCGCTCGATTGCCAGCGCTCTCTCGTACATTTCGTTATAGTCCCTTAACCCAATGGCAATCAGCATGCTCTTCAACTCTGGCCTCAGTCCTTCTCGAAACCTTCTCGGCTTGTCCCATGGATCCTCTATCAACCTCCGTGCGAACTTAGATAGTCTCGCAAACTCTCCTTCATATTGATCCACAGACATCTACTCTTGGCGAAGCCTTAGAAATTTCTCCATTTTTCTCTCTTGGGCAGCTTCGGAAAAATACTTCCCATTGAATGCTGCGCAGAACGCTGTCCAGTTCGGTTCCACTCCATCAGGAAAGACTCTTTCGCGGGTGGCTTTCCACCAATCATCAGCCGTATTCTGGAGTTGATAGGTCGCTAATGAGACCTTTTCTCCTTCTGAGCATCCTAAGATAGCAAATGCTTTCTCCAATTGCTCTATCCAGAGGGAGGCTACTTCAGGCCCTCCGCTTCCGTCAAACTTGGATGGTTGCGGCTTCAGAAATTGCTCCACCATATAGTGTGTCTGACGACCTCCATTTCCATGCCCATTACCCCCATTCACTCCATTCACAGCGGCCAAAGTGGCCTTAGCTGCCTGGGCTAGAGTGGCAGCTCTTTCTGCAGCCTGTCTACCCATCAAATTACTAACCTCTGTCAGGACCCTCATCATCTCGTCAATCCTAGGGTCCCCTTTAGGCACTGGAGCTCTCGAACTTGATGCGGCGGCGCTAGGTCTTTTGCTCCTGTTGCATATCCTTCCTGATCTCTCTCACACCTAGACCTGATATAATTCCTTCCAAGAATTAGAAACCTAAATCACTACCTAAGCTTTCACCTGCTATCGCGTCTACCAACATGAATGTGCATGGAAAATAAGACAATGCAGCTTTTTTAATGCAATTGGACTTAGCGCGACACCTAGACTCAACCCCTTCAATGTATGATTGGGCCACTGTGTCCGTCTCACTCTCCTAGAAACCTATCAGGAGCTGTTCCTTGATCAGGTCTCTGCCCCGCGACCACTCCCCGCCCTCCTCGGTTTCGGATTGGACAGTTATCCGAAGCTATACACCTACAAAGAGTGCCTCATTCCACACATCCCATACCAAGCTACATTACGGCTTGTAGGCATCCCGTTAATCCCGTCCCATGCCAGGTTGTCGGTTACCCAGTCCAATAAAACATGACGTGTTCATGCATGCACTTTCTCAAATTTTATTTTTAATGTAATAATTCGTGCAATGCATGATGGCCTAGCAGCGCGCGAAAGCTAACTAAGCGCACAATCACAATTAACAGCCATCAATCAGCAGTCAGAAATCAACAATCAGCAATCAGAAAGACACCTCCAATAGAGCTAGGCTCAAGGATCTTACCTCAGGTCCAGATGTACCTGCAACTTAGCCAACAGGCAATATAGTTTAAAGCAACTCTAGACAAATAACAGAACTCAGCAGTCACATGCGCCAATCAATCCATGCGATCGTACCCTTCCTAATCCTAAGCCTAAGGTCCGTCTACCTAACTACCCCATAATCATAAGCCTTATCACTCCAAACCTCGAATAGTCTCTTATCGAGCTGACATTGCTCTTATACCACTCAATCGGGGACATCACGCCCCGAACCCTATGGGCTCGCGACATCCCGTCGATCTGTGTCCACCTGGCCCATCATCTACGACGACCTAGGAATTCATCGCGGCCAGACGATGCTCGAAAACAAAACGAACCTGCGGAAGCGAAACACCAACCCAGACATGCACACACGATAATGGGGTATAAAAGAGAAGATACACGGTCAATAATAACAGCGAATACATATATATATATATATATATATATATATATATATCAATATGTGTTGGGGTACAAGACCATCAAAAGAGAATACAACACTCGGTTCAAATCCCACGCTTTGTTAGACACCTCAACCTAAAAGGGTTCTCCTGGTCGGTGTCGCTCCAATCCAACTGCCAAGGTAGCTCCTCGAGGTCCTCCTTGTACTCAAGAGAGGAAGGCTTGGTGTCTATTGGGTCACCCTCGTCGTGGCCATCAATCTCCATATGCCCTACTGGTGGCGGCTACTCGCTTGGCTTAGGGTCAATAATCTCTCCACCAAAAGTCGTAGGACGCAGGAGGAAAAGATCTCCCATCTCCTCAATCGGAATATCGAAGGCTCTCACGGGTCCCCTAAACTCCTGACCTCTCCTAACCATCCACGCCTCGTATCTATGTGGTGCCAGAAGCGAACCTCCAGAGTCTATCCAAATAGTGATAAGGTGTCTAGCCCAAATGGTGCCATTGGTCTCAACAAAATATCTCACGTCAGTCTCCATCTCCACGGGGAGTTCAAAAGTATCGGTGGAATGCTCTTCGCTACGGTCGGAGTTATGAAAATATTGGCAACCAACACCAGTGAGCCAAAGACTCAACAAGCTCACTACTAATTCTAACGTAGGATAAGGTATATTCATTGGTTCGGCCCTAACATGTCATTCTAGGGTTAGTCGGCACTCTGTAAATCAGCTCCCTCGACAATGGCAGAAATAGGGTACGATACATATGACCAAATCGACCTAGCAATCATGCATAGCTAGAGAATAAACCCACATACCAAGATGGTATGAATGAAACATGCCATGTTTCCAGACTTAGTACTCAATGCTTTATGCTCAATGTACAATGCACAATGCTCAATGCTTGGTATCAAAATACCATTCCACCCGCGTAAACACGTCTCAGGTCTGGCCAGCGTATCGTACGCCTCAGGCCCGTGCTCCAACTCACGTATGAGACGCCTTAGGTTAGCACGCTTATCACTCCAGCTACCCTGTGCCGCGCACGTTCGGGCGCACCGTGCCTTCACTCTGTTGTCGCGACCCTCCCGAGATTTTCGGATCCCGAGGGAGTTAATGGATTGCTGGGCCCATTTAGTGTTTGGGCTTAGCTCGGGCCCTCCCAGGTGCATTCCAAATCGCATCAGGAAAATTTAAAATGGTGATCAACCTTAGTATGGTCAATGACATGTGATCAGTGTGCATGCCATCGGAGTCGCCACCAATCATTTGTTGGAGGGTATGATTAGAAACCCTATCGAACGATTAGGAGAGATCGTTTGATTTTATGAAAATCAGATATCTAGATTGGGGACTTAGTTACGCCAATATTGCTATTGACGCCCTTTCGGTACCTAAGTTGAGTGATTTCCTAATCTAGAGGGTTCATGCAGGTATTCTTTGGGTAAGGAGAGTCCTAAAAGTTTAATGGGTTCATGCAAATGGGGAGATTTGTCATATCAATCACAAATCATTAAAATAAATGCGCAATCAAGGAGTCAATTCAAAGAGAAATCACAACAAATCAAGTCAAAACAAGCCTAGAGGAGTCTTGAAAGCCTAGGAAGAACGCCAACTAAGTTCATGGGTGATTTGAAAAATTTGGGTCAAATTGCCTAGAGGGGTCAAATGATAATTTCCCAAGGTTCGGTAGGTCAAAGACATAAAATGGGTCAAACCAGTCGGGTATGGTTCTTCCTTAATTTTCACAATTTTTTTTTTTGAGAATTTTCTGAATTTTTCCAAATTTTTTTAATTTTTTTAGAATTTTTCAAAATTTTTTGTATATTTTTTTTTTACTTTTCCTTTATTTTTTATAATTCCTAAAATCATATGATCTTTTAACATTTTTTAAATTTTAAATTTTTTAGTTTTTTATTTACTTATTCATTTATTGAAAATTTCCCCTTTTTTGACATTTTTTTATATTTTCTAAAAAACATTTTATTTTTTGTGAGGAACTTTATGATTTTTATGGATTATTTATTTATTTTTCTATTTTTATCTTCATTTTATTTTATTATTTCACACTATTTCTAAATTTTTGACTTTTCTAAGATTTTTCTAAATTTTTCATGATTTTTCATGATTTTTTAATTTTTTGATATCTTTCTGTCATTATTATTTTATTTCTATTTAATTTTTTTTATTTTTTATATTTATTTAATTCTACAGACCAGGTCGGGTTGACCCGGTCCGTGACCTTATACCTGACCGAACCACCCAAGGCTAAAACGACGCCGCTTCAAGATTTTTATTAATTTTCTACTTTTTTAATTTTTATTGATTTTCTGAGTTTTCTAATTTTCATTTGATTTCTGAATTTTTTATTATTTTTATTATACGGACCGAGCTAGATGGACCCGGCCCACTGATCCTAACCTGGCCCAAGGCCCGAACAAAATACTCAACGCCCAAAACGACGTAGTTTTAGGAATTTTTTTGAATTTTTGAATTTTTCAGATTTTTATTCTACTTTTAATTAAATTCCGCCTATTTCTAATCAAACGGCTGAGGATTCGCCACCTGTCACCACATCTAGCCATTCTTTCCTCTTATCGAGTCTACGGCCCCGATCAGATGTAAGATTGAATATTGGCCGTCCATTATTTCTAATTAGGAAATTCGAATTGGAGTTTTATATTCCCACAAATTGCTAGATCTTGACACGTGGCATATCCCTAGCCGTACGATCCATTTCATTATTTTATGACCTGTTAAGGCAACCGAGTTGACGTGGCGTTTGACGTGGCTATCCACGTTGGCGCCACGTCATCTTGGACCAAGTTAACTTTTGTTGACCTGGTCGAACTTCAGCCGGAGAAGATGACCGGCGACAGCAAATGTTGCCGGTGCTTCGTCGGCGAGCCTAAACCGAGCTAAACCCAACAAAAAAACTCCTTGTTTTTCAAGCCAAATCCGTTCCTAATCACCCCAATATCCATATTTCTGAGTTTTAAGCGGAAAAATCACCTGAGACCGCACTTTTCAGCCCCGGCCAAGTGATACTTCGGCGACGAACCAAAACACCACAGATTCACGTCGACAAACTACATAGATTACACAGGGAGCATCAATGAAGTATAGGAGGACTTACCTGAGGGTCGAACGACTCTATCTAACGTTAGGGATGAGAATATTTGTTCGCGACCAGTTCAAAGGTTGATAAGTCGGCGAAGGGGGTTTCATGGGATACAAATGCAAACGAAGGACAGGAATATGATCAGTGCGAAGGTGAAGACACATAGAAATAAGAATTACGAAGAAAAGCTAAAGGATCAAGTTCTGCCATTGACAGAGCTTTAACTGAGCAAACATGGTGTTTACCTAGTTCGGTGATGAAATTGCGTGCCACGGGCCTCAGTAGCTTCTTTGAGGTCGTAAGAAGCTTTGGGGACGATTCGTAGGGCTTGCTTTGTCCTGGGTTGCCTTAAATCGACTCTTGAAGCTCTCGGGTCTTCCTCCAATGGCCGCCTCTGAGCTTCTTTTTTTCAGCCAACTCCCTGAAATAGAGCCCCCCCTTTCTCCTTTTATACACCTCGTGTGTATCCTAAATCCCCAAGATCTCTCCCTAGAAAACCCCATTAACAAAATGGCGATTTTCCCCCGATTCATGCCCAGAATCTCTGCGGACCCCCTGTTTTTTTAACAAACTTCTCCCCCTTTCAAATCAAGGCGCGCGCCAAGGCTTCTGGGGAAGATGGTGACAATTGGGTCGGGTCGGATCTAGTCCGACCCGACTGACCTAAATTGCTAATTTTTCTTCAAATTACCCCGCTTAAATTTGCAATTTTTCAAATTAAATCCTGAAATTGAATTCTATGGCATCAAATCTGTTGGAAAATGAATTTTCATGCAATTTCCCTAAGAATTGGTATAAAAACCCAATTTCTAAATTCGACCCGAGTATCTATTTCGCAAAATCCAAACTCTAGATGGCCTTTTTTTGCAAAAATTGACACCACCAATGGATTCATAAGGCTAAAATCTAGGGGTGACATGCCCCGTTTTCAATTTAGTCCTAGTAAATTTTTAATTGCATTTTAAATT
>JAGVVM010003246.1:0-40503 GCA_019149425.1 Psidium friedrichsthalianum
AAGAAGAGAGGATACCAGGAAGGAGAGAGATGAACTCAGAACTCGTTTGCAGTAAGTCCATCGTAAATGATATCCGCAAACATAGGGGAGCACAAAAAATTAGGCAGAGCAGAGAAGACGATTCTAAATGGAATCATAGCATACTCTACAGTTTAAATGGAATGGAGCAACCTGGCGACTATCCAGAATCAGTGAGCGTGAGAGTCATCCAATTGAACCACGCGACTGTCTTCAAATCATCATCCTCGGAAAACTCAAGGCTTATCCATAATCAGATGAGACGATGATGATCATTGCATGCAAGCAATGATCGGCCAAAGGAGGAAAAGCGATAGAGTTCTGTGTAGAATTTCTCAGAGAGAGAGATATTTAATGGAGAGATCTTGAACAAGAGATAATCCGTGAGAAAGAGAGGATCAGTGGAGAGATCCAGAGAGAGAGAGAGAGAGAGAGAGAGTTGGTTACAAGAGAGAGAAAATCGGAAGGCCGAGTCCATTCTATTGTTGGAGACCTCCTCCTTTTCCGGGTCTCTAAAATATCTTCTTTGCTGATGCGTCCCTCTTCATGAGGAAGAATGCCATATTTCCATGGGCCTAATACCCAAAAAACCTCAAACTTTAGCCTTTGTCCCAATTATACCCAAAACTTTTTTTTGTCTCATAAAAAACCCCCAACTTTGGGCCCAATACCCAAAAAACCTTAAACTTTAACCTTTGTCCCAATTATACCCAAAACTTTTTTTTGTCTCATAAAAAACCCTAAACTTTTATTTTTATCCCAATTCTACCGGCCTAACACCCAAAAAAATCCACAACTTTAGTTTTGTCCCAATTCTACCAACCTAATGCATAAAAAAAAATCTATCAACTTCTTTTATGTTGTATACTTCTCCTACACATTGTCGGAAGATACAGAGCCACTTAAGGTGGTGTGTTTCAGATTCTACCCAGCACTTAACAACCCAAAATGGCTAGTCGTGGAGATTTGATTATCTAGACAAATAATTTCAAATCTTGCTATCCTTGAAACCTGTTGTTTTTTAATTTAAAAAATTTATTGGTAAGTTTGACGAAAAATTCAAGCCACGTAAAATTAACTAATAGTAATTATAAACAGAATGCTGGTGGTGGTAGAATTGGGTCAAAAGTAAAAATTTGAGATTTTTTTATGTGATAATTTTTTTTTGGATATAATTGGGACAAATGCTAAAGTTGAGGGTTTTTTTGAATATTAGATTGGTAGAATTGAGACAAAAGTAAAAGTTGTAGATTTTTTATGAGACAAAAAAAAAGTTTTGGATATAATTGGGACTAAGGCCAAAGTTTGGGGTTTTTATATGAGACAAAAAAAAGTTTTGGGTATAATTGAGACAAAGACTAAAGTTTGAGGTTTTTTTGGGTATTAGGCCTATTTCCATGGGATGAAGTGTGGAAATTAATGACGTGGATGTACACGTTGGAACGTATAGACCTGTCACAATGGGCCTAAAACCCATTTAATAACCCTCAAACAATGGGTCATAACAAATTTAACAAACCAGCATAACGGGTCTTCAAAATAAGTGAGTTATAAATGGGTCCATTGTGAATCAATTTACAACCCACTTAAGGAAACCCACTTTGGCCACTTAAAAGGCTTTTTTTCACTGTTCTTTTTACTTTTTTTCTTTCTTTCTTTCACTTTTCTTTTTATTTTTATATTTCTATATTTTATTTTATTTTTATTTCCTACAAAGCTAGCAAGGGCACCGGCCGACCTTCGCACGCAGTCAATTAGGGCTGCCATCCTTGCCAACAACCGAAGCCTCTTGGACTCTGGCGGTGCTTGGCCTTCAATGCTTCATGAGTGACGTGGTATGCTGACTTCACAAAAAGTACAACATTAGAGAGCTAGATTGGATAAGTGCTGACGAGCCGGCAATGCCCACATTGAAAGTAGATCAAATGAATGCCTTCACACTCTCTCATCAGTGTTGGTCATCTTTGTGGTAATCGGCCTCTGGGGCATGAAGGCGACAAGGGTGTCATTTTCAATAACAAGTTCCTTTTGAGTTCAGTACTAATTAATCAACAGGTGGAGACACCGTCGAACGTGTCCCTATAAGTTTTAAACTACTGTTGAGGCCATCAGCGCCGCGATCCTTCTTCAGATAATAATAGTTTTGGCTTTAGCTTGGGGTTGCCTCTTCAACCCTTCTGAGGTTTGACCTACCAAAAGTAGAAAATGTCAACACTGATCTGGTGAACATGGTTCGAACATTGTGGGCCAAGGATCGACTCCAACAACATTTGATGTGGAAATACAACCTCATGATTGATAAAGTTTCAATCCCAGCGAGATACGTTCCTTATACAATTCAATGCCCAAGACATGCCAAGTTCAAACTTTTCCTAGATGTCTACTGCTTTTCTTTCTCTTCCGCTGTCCAATGAATTGCATTTCGATTGTCAATGTAAAAGTGCGTTTTACAACCTCTTGCGAAAAGTATGTGGGCGGATGCATAACGATGAATCGGGCTGCAGCTTTTCCTACAAGCCTCCGATGTTCCAAATTGCATCATCTACATGAAAAATCTGTTATCACCTTGCTCTCATTATAAAGAGATTTCTATGGCAGCTTCTAGAATTATTAGGTAAATACCTAATTAGAGATTAATTGGTGAATTGAGAAGGTGAGAGACCTAGGCGAGAGACCTGAACTTATTATCGGGTAAATACCTAACTAGAGATTAATTGGTGAAATGAGGAGGCGAGTGAACGACAAGGGTCAACTGGTGAGTTCGCTAGTCTTAGAAGAAAATAAAGAAAAAAAATAATCATATGTTTAAAAGAAATAAAAATAAAAAATTCAGATTTTGAAATTATAAAAATAAAAAAAAATTAAGAATTGTCCATAACATTTAGTAATATAATTCCTTTTATAAATATACAAGAAATAAGTTTTCTTAGATTGGATTATATTCATTAGTGTTTTAGCAATATAGATCCATTCAGGTATGGGTCAAGAAATTTGCACTATGCATAAATGGATTGATGGATCAATTTGGGTTGGACCATTTATGACCCAACCCAAACCCGGCGCGACTCACCCATTTGACAGGTCTAGTTATGAGCACCTGCATATAATTCTCTTTGATTGAAGTCATCCTCCGGTGCTTCTGATTTGTCAACTCGGAGCTAGCAGACACTTATTAGGAAAGAGCATTGCAAAAATCCTTGATAAGGCTCATCAACACATGAGTAAAACATCTGTCAATGTAGGCATGATTGAATATAAATAAGGAAAAAGCAGCACCTTGGCATCCATTTTGTCAGCACGAGTGGCAGTATACTTAGAGGGCAGAACGACGATGACCCCTTCCGACATCCCAACGGCAATGAAGTTAGGATGAACCCGCATGACTTGGGGTGAGCCACGTTCAGGTCTGAATGCCTGAGAAGAAATGGTCCGGGTAATAGCATTGTCGAAATAAACATCCAAGTATCCCAATGTGGTGGATCCCCAGGGGACAACCTGCCTCATGGGTTCAACCGGACTGGACCGGACTAGCCCGTTCAAGGCGGTTCCCAAGGGTGCCGGTCTAGTTCCCAATTTAGTGTGGCTTTCTTCCTAAATGGGACCGGACCAGACTGAGAACCAATCACCCCTCGTCATAAGAGATGGATTAATTACTGTTACTGTCACTCCCCTCACGTGCATCTGAACTACCCCAATTGGTAGAGTTCATTTTTGTATATCAACCTCTGGTCGTCTCATGTCTCTGTGGGGATTCAGAGTTTGTAAATGGAGCAAGTTCAAAGCTCGGAAGTGAAAAGTACAAACCGGAGAGTCAACAGAGTCAGAAGAGAAAGAAGATGAACAAGGCTAAATTGGAGTTACTAGTAGGGTTCAGTTCCACCCCACAGCCGATGACTTGGTGAACCATTACTTGATTCGCAAGCTTGCGAAGCTTTGGAATTTCAATTTTAGCTAAGTGGCATAAAATATATAAAACAGATGGCACATAGGCACAAAGGAGAGCCCTTACAATGTGGCAAAAGCTTATGTGCCTATCCTAGAGGGAGTGGGTACGACACTCTCCCTCAACAACGTTGACTAACTTCTAAAAATCAAGTCTGGTTGGAAATCCAATTGTCTCAGAGTTGTTAAAGCGAATTGAATATAGAAACGGAGCCACTATGACAAACAAACTCATGGGGAAAGAGGGTGTTTCTCTCCTAGGTGACTAAAACAATACATCAACATCAAATCAATATTTAGATTATCTCAGGATTCAACTGGAAGACTGGGATCACTAAAAGAAAGAATATAATTTTAGTCCAAGTATTTTGGACGTTCTTTATTTTGGCCCCCTATGCCTTCACTTTCCCGTTGTAGTCCTTAAATGAGTACTTTAAGACCATTTTGGCCCCTCTATAGAAACGAAAACAGTACATTCAAATGCCATCATGGGGACGAAAATGGTAGCAAAACACTCATTGAGGGAAAAAAATGAGGACAGGGACTAGAATGAAGAATGCTCTAAAGAATTGGAACGAACAGTATGCTAATCCTTAAATTTCTAGATTTACAGACCAGAAAAGTTTATATCGGGAAAAGAAAACTGGAGGAGGACGACACATACCGTACAAGGTCACCACCTTATCACATAGCGCACAAACATAATCAAAACAATCATCCTCCTCAACGGTCCCATCTTCAACATCTTCCATCCCAACATCTTCGGTTTCATCCACGATAAAACTAGGCTTTGCATATGATATTCTGAGTTTCGATCCCTTTTTCCGGAATTTAAATACATAATGGTAATTTCATGGAGGCGTCATAAATGAATCTCACTTGGAGCTGGCCACTCTGAGATGACTAACCAAATGGGAAAGGCTAGCTAGGAATATAAGCACGTGGACCAAATGGTCGATACGCGTGACTCCTAAAAGCCACCCGTTAGTTTGAGAATTTATTTAACGTTGCCATCTTATGAATGAGGTCGCGAATTGGGTTCCGGAATAGGACAATCGACTCTCATGAGTGTCACAGTTGTGAATTTGAACTTTGCCTTGAAAGGCGAAAAAAATGGGCAGATGGATCTCGGAATGCCTAGTGAAAAAGCGCAAAATTAGAAATTTCTATCTTGCCCCTGGTTTGAGCTAGAATCCATGGCATGAGGGTAAGAATATTTTTAGAGAGGCTAGAAAAATTTTATGACGAAATCCGGAGTTATTTTCCGATAGCGATTGAGCCAAATCAGCATTGATTGAGCCCCGACCGGTCCTGAAATTTCACGAATTTCGAGAAATGTCTCGTCGGTCATCTTTTTGACCAATATGACCAGCTTTGATCGAAAATAATTGAGGCCCAAGTTTTATCAGTCCAAATTTCACTAATAGTCCAAAAATCAGTCAATTCGTTCAGCTTTATGTCGCTTTCAATGAATAGTGATTTTCAATAATTATCTCTAGGATATTTATTGTCAACCACTCTCTCTCCTCCAAAATATCCAGCAGATTCTCTCTCTCCTCTCCCTCCTCTCTCTCTCTCTCTAAATTCGGATATCTCTCTCGGCTCCAGTTTTCTGGCCTCAACTTCAATCGGCCGCCGACGGAAATTCGACCATTGGATCGTCGTAATTTTTGGATATGTTGTAGTTCAATGTCTTGTGGTTCTATTCCAACTTGAATCACTTCAATCGGAGGTCATTTGACCTTCGAAATCTGCTTCGCCGTTTCGGTCGACAAACCAGTCTTTTGTTACCCGAATTTCATATAGGGCTCATATTGAAATATGTTGACCCCAGCGACCCATAGAGCTCATTTTCATGTGAAAATATTGATTTTCAGCTCGTGAACCATCCCGTTAAGCCTTTGAACAGCCCCGGTTCAACCTAAATCCGCCGGAATCCGCCGTCGTCGTCGTTGCCGCCAGTCGTCGCTGCATCCTCAGCCCTGTTCACGTGCTGCCCAATTTGATTTTGGTTTGAAAAAGACAAGTTTTTGTGGGTCCCGTGTGGTTCGAATATCGAAAAAATGGGTTTATGGAGCATTTTTTGCAAAACCGAGCCCGAGTAATATTTTATCTTACTATTTCAAATATTTGGGGCCCGTGTTCGTATTCAAAACAATATTTGGGGATATTCCATGAACACTTGAAAATAATTATTTGGGTCATTTTGGGTCTCATGTGAGAAATTGTGCATTTTTGATAAAATTGGGCACGTGAAAGAAATTGATTGATTTGGCCATTATGTCGGTCATCTGAATTGAAATATTTGGGCACATGTTTTAAGTTTCGACCTAACGTACTTGGCCAAGGTTTTTGCCCAATTGAAACTGACATTGTTTCGTATGCCTGAGTGAAAGATTTGGACTTATATTTGAAATGTGGCCTAACGTACTTGGCCGATGATTTATGTCCAAATAAATTTAAAGGATTTTATTGCCTGAAAGGCGAGTGCGACAATTTGGGTTCGCAAAATGAGTTGATTGGCTTGGCCATTTGGCCGGAAATGTGGATTGAATATTTGGACTTGTATTTAAAATGTGGCCTAACGTACTGGTCGATGATTTTTGTCCAAATGAATTTAAAGAATTTTATTGCCTGAAAGGCGAGTGCGACAATTTGAGTTCGCAAAATGAGTTGATTGGCTTGGCCATTTGGCCGGAAATGTGGATTGAATATTTGGACTTGTATTTAAAATGTGGCCTAATGTACTTGGCCGATGATTTCTGTCCAAATGAATTTAAAGGGGTTTTACTGCCTGAAAGGCGAATGCGACGGTTTTCGCATGTTTGATTGCATATCATTGTGACTTGGCGTAAAATATAGCCTTTAAGTCACCTGGCGTAAAATGTAGCCACAGAGGCGTAAAATGTAGCCTCAAAGGCGGAAAACGTAGCATCGTGCGCCCTGAAGTGTAAGACACGCGGTAGCTAGAGTGATAAGGTGCCAACCTGAGGCGTCCCATACGCGAGTTGCGGCACGGACCTGATGCGCCTATATGACGCGGATCAAATTGGCTGTTAAGCCGAGGCTCAAAATTGAGCGTGCATGCATATGTATTGCATTGATTGTCCTGAATTAGACGTGGTTTCAAATTGAAAGTTTAATTGCCTTTGTTGAGTTATTAACTGGTCTTGTTATTTCTGTGTTACCTGAATTTTGTGTGGTCCTGGATTGGGCCTGTTAAAAATGTTTTATATGCTTGGCCACCCTATGGGACTTTTCTAAATTTGAACTGCTTTTGGCTATGGAATTTGGCCGGTGATTTTGAGTACCTGAGTTGGGACCTGAGAGTTTGGTCTAGGTCTGTTTGGCGTCTTGAGGAGGAGATTAGGGTTAGCTTGCTGAGATTTGTTCTCACGGGTGATTACCCTTATTTTTCAGACCCCGTCCGAGTAGGGAATGTAATACGGGTAAGACAGAGGATCCTGAAGGAAAATGATCTAGAGACTAGTCTTTCCCTAGACCAGATGGTGGGACGGATGATGATGAGTAAGGTGGAGGTAGAAGCCCTTGGTAGAAATTTGTGTGGTTTGCTCGCTACTGGAGTTGAGAAACTTGTCGACCTAAGTCCTTTTGTTGTAAAGGTCGAGCAATTGGTTGTAATGAGGTGACAAGAGCTTTGAATTGTGTATGGCGTTATCTTGAATGTTGTTAAAAAAAAGGACATGCAATATAAATTGTGATTTGATGAATTGATTGGTCTGTCTCTCTCTCTCTCTACCCTTATTCGATGTATGGGATTGAAGGAGCTCGCTTCCGTTGTTGCCTAAGAAACTCTGAGGTCGTTTGGTTACGACGAGTTTCAGGCCGTCGTAGTAGTCAACCATTCGACTGTACAGGTATAACAGGGATGTCGCGTGGCTCGTGGGGTTCGGGGCGTGACATTGCAACATTCTAAACGATCCAAAGAAAAAGCTTCCTCAGAGAGAAATAAAAGGAAAATAACGGAAAGTACGGGGGAAAGATAATTAGATAAAGAAAAAGCACGGGACCTAACCTCGCCAGATTTACTCCTCTCTAAGGCTTCTCTTCCATTAATTTGTTCAGAATCTGCATGAATTTTTGTTTGTAGCAATTAATGATTTTGGAATACTATTCTTATGGTTTCAACACTTTAGGGCATTCCTTGTCCGATCCTATTCATTTTAGTCCCTAAATGAGTATTTCCACTACTATTTTCGAGGTTTTTTTTTCAATTTAGGTTTAAAAAATTATTTACCAAATTAGGATAGAAAAAATTATTTACTGCAATGGGCCCTTCGTGGTAGTCCAAATGCTGCGCATGCCTGCGCGGCGTTCAAAGTGCTACGCTGGGCCTCGCGCGACAATCCAAAGTGCCACGCAGTAGTCCAAAGTGCTGCATAGGCCTGCACATCATTCAAAGTGCTGCCCTGGGCCCTGCGTGGCATTCTGAGTGTCAAGCGAGCCCGTGTAACCCAAGGGCCCGCAAGCCTTTTTTTTCTTTTTTTTTACATATTTCTTACATGTTTTAAATCATATTTATAACATTCATATTGATATAAATTTTAAATATAATTTTTTTTATTTTGAGGCTTATTTTTATAACATAGTTATCAATAAATAATTAAAAATTTTATTAAGATATACGTAATTAGTATATTTAGTATGTAAATAAATAATAAAAAATATTCATAAAAAATTGGCAAGATATATAAAGAACACATATCCAGATTAAAAGAACGTGGGTAACAAGCTTAATAAATTAGTACTACCACAAAGGGGTCATGCGGCAGCATTTTTTTTAATTTCATATTTTTTACGTGTTCTTAATAATTTTTTATTTATATAAATTTGTGAATATAATTTTTTTAAGCTTATTTTTATAACATAATTATCAATAATTAATTAAAAATCTTATTTAGATGTATGTAATTAATTTATTTACAATCTAAATAATTAAAAAAATATTCACGTAATTAGTTTATTTACTATGTCAATTAGATTTAAAATTTTATAAATATAAATTTTAAAAATATAAAATTTTAAAAACATGTGAAAAATAGGAAATTAAAAAATAACCTATCATGCCGGCTTCATGAATATTTTTTTTTATTAATTATTTACCTAGTAAATAAATTAATTTCATATATCTTAAAAAAAGTTCAATTAATTATTGATAATTATGTTATAAAAATAAGCTTCAAAAGGAAAAAATTATATTTACAAACTCATGTAAATATAAAATTATAAAAAATGTAAAAAATACGAAATTAAAAAAACCTGCCGTACTAGCCTCGTGAATATTTTTTATTAATTATTTATATAGTCAATAAATTAATTACATATATCTTGCCTCGACGGTTCTGTAGCTCGAAGACAATAGTCCCTTAGGCCTTCAAACCATGCTCCAGCCCCTCAACACAGCCGCTCATCCCTCTCTTCTTCTTCTTCCTCCTCGCCGCACGACTAGCTAATAAGAAAAGGGTGATTTGAGCAGTTCAAGCATTGATTCGAGTTTGTTTCCTTCGTGCTTTGGACCATAGGCAAGAGGGCTTCCAACTCTTCGACTTGGCTATGTTCTAATTTGAGCACAACATGCTGAGTTGTCTTGATTGTGTGGATATGAGCGTGCATTTCCAGGACAGCCTAGATGTCAATGCATGGTGGGTTTTGTTGCTTGGACTATGATTTAGAGGTTATGGGCAACTAGACTTCGAGTTTGGATCATCTTGAATGTCTTCGAATGAGCACAAATTGAATTGAGAGTGCACTTGTGGTTTGGCCAAGAGCCTTTGGTGTTTGTCCTTGAAATTCTTGATGTGTATGTGTCAATCGGATGTTGAATTGTCTAATTAAGATCGTGGGTCGTCGGTTGGAAGTGAAGGACTACCTTGATTGTTGAACATTTAGCTTGAATTGAGGCCTCGAGCTTACTATTGTCTGTGTCCAAAGAAGTGTGCATGTGGTTCGATAATGATGAGTCTTGCATGTCAATACTAATGGCCGATCATGATTTGGTATCGTAGGACCTCTGGGTTGTGGCATGCTCTGAGTTTGGTGACTATCGTTGGTTATTCATGCATGGGCCATAGGTTAACAAGTTTTGTACTACAAGATAAAATGAACAATGGATGTGCATGAAAGTGAAATGGGAATTGATACTTCGATTGGTCTAGTATTGGACATGATACTCCGGTTGGTCTGGTATCATGGCATTACTTCAGTTGATCTGATAATGTTGCTCTGTCAGATGAATTTTGACAATACCCCCAAGGAATTAGGGATGTGTGGTCAATGCCCATTGGTTAGATGCCGTGAAGTGTGAAGCGCAGATTGGTTCCGGAAGGTCTAGGTTGGTCTAGGACTTGATCATTGGGATAGGTCTCGATCGTAATACGGGTTAGTCCTGTGAGTTGGGTTCCTACTCGACAATAATGACAAAGTGGCTAATCATGCGTGGATCATTTGAATGCAAAATTGCACTGCATTGTAAGGAATTTTGAGTATGTTAGGTTGGTGAATCATGCATATGTACATGCGTGTGCGATTCATGGTTTTGTAGAAGTCACATGTTGTAATAGTAGGGTTCATTGTACGACGGGGAGCAAGCGACAGTGGATCAGAGACCAATGACGGCGATCGAGCGATATCGTTTTCCAATTTTACCTTTGCACAAGCCACGTTGGATTTCTACCAAGGCAACTACTTCTAAAATTTTGCCACATAAGATAATAAAACAAATTTAAAAATTCACGTAATTCATTTGCAGAATTGGCACTGAAGTGCACAATTTTCTCTGAACTTGGCACTAAAGTGAACGTTTTGAAAGTTTTGGCACTAAAGTGCATGCCGTACACAAGTTTTGGCACTTGCGGTATACTTTTCCCCTTTGTATGTGAATGTCTTGATAATTGATTTCATTCACAATACACATCTTAGTAGTAGAATTAGCACGAGAATTATAGTTAATTATGGATGTTGGATTTGTCCTTAAAATTGATTAAACATTGCTAATTATATGTTTTCGAGTGAATTCATGAAATGCTCGAATTCATAAAATTGATGCTCCAATGCTGCAATCGATGACAACGTCCATGGAGATGATGGCCCATTGGTGGTTGGCAATGGCTATTGACCGATGTCCATTTTCGGTCCTGTTTATTATACACTTGACCATGTCTCAAGTTTGATTATTCGGCTTGTAACCTATATTGATTTGTCTGCATATTTACTTTCCAGTTAATAGATAGCTGCTTTAAATATTTCAATGTTTAATTATGGCTTTGTATTTTGATAAATTGTTTGTTAATTGCTTTCCTACAAGTAGGATAATGATGAAATAAATAATTGCATGAAAATGACAGAAGACCATTATGCATGCTCATCTAGCATAGGTTACATACTGTTAGGCTTTGAATGATAAGTAGAATATGTGGTCACTTTAGGGAACATTGACTAACTAGGTACCGAAAGGGTGCTAATTAACTAATTAGCGTAAACAAGTCTCTGAACCTAGATCCTTTGGTAACATAGGAATTGAGATAATACTCCCGTATCTCGATTGGTTTCTAGCCAACACCAAGAGGCTAGTGGTGACTCTTAGTAATGATTTAGGCTGTTAAATCATAAAAATGAAATCCAACGTCACGTGAGGTAGAACTTGGGAGAGCTCATGCATAGCCTAATAGGCACTATCTCTAAATCTGCTCGACCCTCGCGGGAGGGAAAGAGTAAGGTCATGACAACATATATTTGCCAAAAAAAGGCTTCTTGAGTAGCACAAAGGTGAGATCTTGCATTTGAAGTAACATATTTAGCGAGTAAAAAAACTATATGGGAAATAGAGATTTATGCAGTTCATCAGTTATGAGCTCGAGTCATCACTAAGTGGACAAAACCTAGTAATAAAAAATTCATGGGATATATTTTATTTTTGAATAGAAAAGTCGAAAGGCTCATGATCTAATCAACATCATTTTGATAAAAGAAGGGGAATTAAATTTGTAGAAAGCCAATAAAGCAAAAGAGTAGCAATTCCAAAATCCATCTCTAAACATGCAATTTACATGGAATGAAACTAGGAACTTTTGAGAAATTTGCTCTATCGTCACACACACCCCTTTTTGATTCTCTCTATCATGTTACTTGAGCAAAGATCCTCTAATTCCAAAAAAAACCCCTCCATCTAAACCATGACCCCCTTGCTTGGTCTTTGACTTCCTAGTGAACCTGTCGCAACCCGCCCCAGAAGCACTACTTGTGCATAAAGATCGCTCCCCGAGCCTACAACCATAAGCAGTCCACGTTTCGAATTAGCTTGATTCTGCCTGGGCCAGGTCACCACTCGAGTAGAAGGGTTGTTGATATTGTGGAGACTTATTCGCATTGTTCTTGGAAACAAACTTCGGTGCCACCTTCTATTGCATGTTCATCATTTGGACTGTTGACTCATGCTCGCAAGTTTTCGTGCTCGGCGTGTCCCTCTCTTCCTTTGGCCTCTTGCCTTCATCTCTTCAATTGAATTGAACCTGGCACCTCGATTTCTTGATGCTGTACAAGGACTAACCAACAGCTATTTCCCATTCGATGCTGCCGCCAGTCTCATTGTACCACAACGATGCCTACATGGCGAGAGTGAAGATGCACACTACTAGTAGGCGCCATTGTAATACATAGAGACCGTGCGCCGTCGCATGGTAATAGCTGCTGGTTGGGTCCTTGTAAGCGGCAACAAATCGATGTGCCAAGCCCAATTCAATTGAAGTGACCATGGCGAGATGCCAAAGGAGAGACGGACACGTCGACATGAAAACTCACAGCTATGAGTCAGTAGTCCAAATAATGATAAACATGCTAGTAGACGGCGGGCAGCGAAGGTTGCTGCCAAGAATAAGGTGAATAAGCATCCATAATATCAGCAACCCTCCTACTCGAGTGGTGACCTAGCCCAGGCAGAATCAGGCCAATGAAACTTGAACTATTGTGGTTGCCATGGCTCAAGGAGCGGTCTTTGTGCATGGGTGGTGCTTTCTGGCGATCTGTGGACAGGTTCACCGAGAAGCCAAAGACCAAGCAAGCTGGGTTAGAATCGAATGGAGGGTTTTTTTTGGAAGTAGAAGAATCTTTGCTCAAGTAACATGGTAGAGAGAATCAGATAGGGGTGTGTAGGCTAATAGACCAAATTTTGCAGAAAGTTCCTAGTTTGATTTCTATGTAATTGCATTGTTTCAAGATGCATTTTTGAAGTGCTTTTATTGGTTTATGCAAATTAATTCTCCTTTTATTAAATGATATTTATTGGCTAGTGACGCCCTTTGACTTTTCTATTAAAGAAAAAAAAATCCCATGTATGTTGGATCTACTGATAAATGCATATATCAGAGGGATACATATACGCAAAACCTAAGAACTAAAAAATTTGCCGTTTGAGGTCCAAATTGACCCATGGCTTATCAAGCTATCTTCAATAACTTGACCGCCAATTGTAGGGATAATAGTGCTAAGGGGAAAAAGAGACAAATTCGTAAACCCAATGATGTTCAAATGATATGTACGTCGATTGGAGCCAATGAAGCTAAAGTGTAAGTAATTAACTATTCCCTAATAGATGAACCCAAGCATAGACAGAATAGGATTCATGTGCCCTCATCTTGATGATAATGAGAAAATCATTTTGCAAGGACAGTTTAGAAATAAAAGATGGTTATGATGGAAGGATCATAGTCTTCCCCATCATAAATATGCGTCATACACTTTTAAGACATCCAGCAGTTCGATGTCATACGGGGCTGTTAACCATCATAGTACAAGTTTGAGTACCGTGAACAAGATCAAATCTAGCGTATGAGTGGTAAACGGCCGTGATGTCTTGAAGTCATGAGAATTGTGATTAGAGCTATTTACGTTCGTGCTTTTATGGTGGGAGGAGCCCATCATATAGCTAAACTGAAAACTTTGACAATCTGATACAATCAAATCCAGCGTTTAAGGTAAATGAAAAAAAGATAGTGATAAACGTGTAATAAACATGCGATGAGGCCATGACACCTTCTCAATCAATCAGGACAAATGGGAGTGAGCCACAACGGATCAATTATTCAATTCGAATTTGAGGATTATACTGATTATGTTTTCGGATAACATGGCAAACGAAATCCAATCAAAGACCATCAAGCATCAAACGAATGTGCAGTTTAAAGTTCAAGAAGACAAATTTGACTGATTCTAAACACATCTCCTCGAAATTTACCAAGTGATCATAACACACATTTGCAAAAAAAAGTCCTTTAATTATGTCAAACTTATCAATTTCCCAGGGACTCAATGAAAACGTTTTGTAGGCCGAATCTGACCTTGTTCGAATTTTTGCCATTTGACCCCCTAAATGTTGCTATTAAGCCCTCGCACTTACTAAATGAGACGTCAATGAACAACTTTTAAGTTTTACGATTTTGCAAAAAAGTACCTCAACTATGTGTAATTTGCAAAAGCAAAGTTAACCGAAACAGAGGACTGGAAAACAGATCAAACACAGATTCAGAACGTGATCTTAATGCATGCGTCCTACCAACTAAATGACAGTAGATTCATGCAAAATTCTTATATGTTGAGGATCTAAGTCTGTCTACAACTTCTATGAAGAACACATGCCAAAGTTCAATCAGAAAAATCACAAAAAATTGAAGAACCACAGCAGGTCAGGTCAGATTCGAATTTCCAGGAGACTGATAATATTGTCAAAATTACAATTCATGTATGCATTCTGGTGCACAATGGCATATTTCTAGCAACAACAAGCCTATTCAAGCACATCTGCAGCAATATTCAATCCTAAACACCATCGAAAACATGCTGATTCATCATCACAAAGTTGATCTAATAAGCACATCCCAAGCATATGATCGATTCAAGCACAGAATTGAGTTCAAAACACATTCGAAGGACTTGTAATGATCTTGGCTGAAACATATCGAGTGGGAATTCAACGTGCAATTTCAAACAAAAATAGAATTAACTAACACAATCAACTAAAAAAACTAAAGATGCAAGGGATCGAGATATGGTTTAACAAAATAAAAGGACATAGCGGCAAGCGAGACCTCAACTCACGATAGAGACAAGAATCTTAGCTTGAATTGGAAGAAGATTCAGCAATAGATAAGAGAGGATACAAGGAAGGAGAGACATGAACTCAGAACTCGTTTGCAGTAAGTCCATCGTAAATGATATCCGCAAACATCACTGGAGGGAGGGGAGCACAAAAATAGGCAGAGCAGAGAAGACGATTCTAAAAGGAATCATAGCATACTCTACAGTTTAAATGGAATGAAGCAACCTGGCGATTATCCAGAATCAGTTGAGCGCGAGAGTCATCCAATTGAACCGCGCGACTGACTTCAAAATCCTCATCCTCGGAAAACTCAAGGCTTATCCATAAATCAGATGAGACGATGATGATCATTGCATGCAAGCAATGATCGGCCGACGGAGGAAAAGCGGTAGAGTTCTGTGTAGAATTTCTCAGACGAGAGATATTTAATGGAGAGATCTTGAACAGATATAATCCGTGAGAAAGAGAGGATCAGTGGAGAGATCCCAGAGAGAGAGAGAAAAACCGGAAGGCCGAGTCCATTCTCTTTTGGAGACCTCCTCCTTTTACGGGTCTCTAAAATATCTTCTTTGCTGATGTGTCCCTCTTCATGAGGAAGAATGCCATATTTCCAGGGGATGAAGTAGGTGGCGGTTAATTCGACCTCAAAAAAAAAAATTTAATTTCGAACCCCCAAAAAAAAAGTGGGGTATTAAGACGTGGCGCTGTACACATTTGAAAGTGTAGACCTGTCACAACGGGCCCTAAAAACCATTAAATAACCCAAAACAATTAACACGCGACTTCATTTAATGGGAAAATTTTCAAAAAAGGGCTCCAAGTGCCTCATTTTTTCAAAAAAGGGTCCAGAGTTTAACTTGTTTCAAATAAGGGCCTAAAATGTCCAACTTGTTTCAATTAAGGGCCTGAGTTTGCCGACCAGTCAAATGTTCACCGGCCGGCGAGGATGTGATATTTCCGGCGACTGGAACAAGGGCATTTTTGTCCAGTTTTTTCAATAAAGTAAAAAAGCTAACCTTAAATTAAAAGTCCCAAACCTTGCACCATCTTCTCTCCACGACTGTTGCTTGACGAGGAAGTGTTACAACAGCAAGCACCGCAACGAGCGTTGGTGACCTGCAACCAGGAGGTGGCGTGAATCGGACGACAGTGGTGGCGCCGACGCCGGCATCGACGACAATCGAAGGGTAATGGATTTTGAAAGAAACTCTAAAACCCACGTTCTCTTAACCAATCACTGCTGCATCTCGCCTTATTTACAAGCTTCCGATCCTCGTTGGTGACTTCCAGAACATACGCGCTTCATTTCTCATGGTCTGGAGTTTGAAGTCTAGGTCTGCGAAGGTGAGTTCCATTGTGGCTATTCTGGTTGCTCTTAGCTTGAAATATACACTGAATCTTCAGGTAGTGTTGGTTTAAAATCTCATACGATGAAGATTGAGTTGATGATTTAGATGCATATTTGCTCTTATTGTGATGGATTGAAGCGAGTCGCTAGTTTAAACTTGTGTATAAACTTCATGAGCGAACCGCACACCACATGCTTAACGGAATGCTTGAACCGAGTCTATGTCGATTATACATATTTGCTCTTTTGGGTTTTTTTGTTTGCTTTTCGTTTTGGTTTTGGCTTTTTTTGAGCAAGACCGATTGTAGCCTTCACAGTGCCAAAAAAAAAAAAAGGGCTTAAACATCTTATCTGAAGATATAATAGACATCACGCATGATCTCAAATAAGTTTTGTATATTCGTTTTAAAACCTTATGGATCTGTAAGTAGAAAACAGAAAATCACTACTGCATTTGGCCAGACTTCATATTATTTTTCCATTATGGATTTCTATTTATCATGTTTTAAAATGATGTGTCTAGATAATTTAGTATTGTAGAGTTTGCATTGCTTGTAGACTTTCGTATTGGTAGTCATAACTTTCTTGTTAGAACTCTGTAGAAACTTTTCTGTTTTGCTCTATTAGCTACAATCTATTGATGACAATGTATGATTTTGCTACAGACTCCAAAAGATAAGAAGAAAAGTGCAGTGAAGTGCAAAAGGGACTTCAAGATTTAGCATCAAAAGCATCATTGAATGTGTCTTTAGATGCTAGTATATCTACTTTCTGGGAATTGATAATACCATCTAACATTGAGAAGACAATGTCAACTTACTTGTTTGATCATTGAGATGGATGTGATTCGTCATGTTTCTCAAGCTATTAAATCACTAAGATGGATGCGCCAATTGCAAAGTAATGAGGCAGAGCTGCTTGACTGTAGCACCGGAGCTGCTGAATGGAGTATCGTTGCAAATGAAGTTCTCTGTTTGTGCATGTGGTGATGCTGATTGTATTGAAGTTTGTGATATTCAATGCTGCGTACATTAAGATTCGATAGAAACGGTCCATGAAGGAGCTGAGAGTGTCATCAGAGGTTGTATTAGAATGGGTTGTGATTAGTGGAGCTTTCTATTGAGTGTTGTATTGTACACATATATTGAAGTTGTAAACTTATATGTGATTGTCTCTTTTTGTAATGTAAATATTAACGTTCAATAAATGTAAGTGTCTAAAGATGAGTTGTTGGTGATCAATAACTTCCTATTGTTTGATACTTTCATATTTCACATCTAAAGTCCTTTTTCAATTTGGATTCAATAGAACTTGTGTTTTAGCGATGCTTGTGAAATAAAATGCACAATATTACCCGACTGAGAAATTCATTTTCAAGTACTAGGTTATTTTTTTTCAAAGACCCGGGATATTATTCGCAAGAGAAATCAGTATTGAATATGTTTAACTCCACAATGCAGTTCTTGAGCCCCTAGTCAGTCTCATGATATAGCAGGGGAAAGAAAGTTCAGGAAAAGATATGCAAAAAATATAGCACTTGCTTGCACATAATCATATCATCCATCTTCACTTGCCAAACTATTACTTTAAATAATAGAACAATTATGTATTATGATACATAGTTCATAGACGGAATAGATATGTCTTATGCAATACCAAAAGTACATGTATACACGTATATCTACCAAACATTTCCCTTTACATAGAATCTGAAAATGGAAAATCAGAATCCTCTCATCAAGAGTTGAGTGACTCAGAGGTAAATCTTCAAGTCTCTTTCCTTGTTTCGGAAAGATGAAAATGAGAAAAACTCTAGTGGTGTTGTAAAATTTTAAATGGCATGTAAGTAAGTTACTCAGAAAAGACATTACTTCGCAATAGGAAAACTGACCTTCCTAGATAAAATCGTTTGCACTAAAGTTAGCCCTGCAAGAATGATCCTGCAAAAAGCCTGTAAATAAAGCATCAAAATCTTTAGTGTTTTAAGTGCTATGTAAATGTTTATTTTGCTGGGGTTAAAAAGAGCAGAAAATTTGTCATATCTATATAGTCGCAGGTATATGTTCTGATTTTCCAACCCATTGCAGATGCACATTTATATTTCACAGCTTCAACTATTTGCTTTACATCTTCATTTATCCCTTATCATACCAAAAAAGAGAAATAGGAGCCCATGCGGACTTACTTGTTTGATGGCAAAGAGAAACTTCACAAACATCCCAAAAAGTTATTGGTCTTTTTGGTCTTGTATATCTCAAAAAGTTGCTCGTCTTTGACTACTTTCAAGTTTAGGTCTTGACACCCTCCTCTTTATCTACAATTGAATTAAAAATTAAATTAGGTAGTCAAAACAAAGTCAAGCACAAAAACACTTTTATGGCAATGAAAATGTGCATAGGAAGGTTCCTGTAGCTACTTTAAGGGATTCTTGGTATTGAAAAGAGATATTTTAAATAATCGTCTAGAACAAAGCTACTTACCTCCCTAACAAAGGCCAATAGCCCCAATTGCAAATGCACATTTACATTTCACAGCTTCAACTTTGCTTTTCATCTTCATATGTCCCTTATCATACCAAAAAAGAGAAATAGGACCCCATGCAAACTTACTTGGTTGATGGTAAGAGAAACATCACAAATATCCCAAAAAGTTATTGGTCTTGTTGGTCTTCCATATCTCAAAAGGTTGCTCATTTTTCATATCTCAAAAAGTTACATATCTCAAAAAGTTGCTTTGCATCTTCACGTCCTCCTTTTTACCTACAGTTGAATCAAAAATTAAATTAGGTAGTCACAACAAAGTCAAGCACAAGAACAATTTTATGATAAAGTCAAGCGTAGATGGCTACTCGCATCTTCTCTCTTCCCATAGAAGATATCGAGCTTTCCATGTTGTTAAAAAATGATGCAGGCAGTTCAATGGTCTCAGTTTGTGATACTAGGGCTAATGGAGTGCTTTCTACCACATCTTGTGAGCATGAGGCGGATGTAGAAGTTGCTAGGGCTGTTGATGTTGCCGCCATTGTTGTTGTTGATGCAATTGATGGATTCTTGCAATAATACCTGTTATGGCCTAACCCACCGCATTTCCCACAAGTGATTGTGGTATTCTGTCTCTTCAACTTGGTTCTTACGGGTGCTTGCACAACTTTCTTCTTCCTCTTCTTTAAATTGTTATCGGCTATTTCATTTACCGATTTTGTTCTTTGTTTCTTCTTTCTACCAACTTTCTTAGGCACATCTGGTGGGAGTAGACGCTCTCTAGCAGGCCATGTGTCCTTGGAATCTACAACATGCACAACATGGTTATAAGTTCGCATGAATGTTTTCAAACTGAAACATGTGTGAACCCATTTTTCAGGCTGTTCCTTCAGATATACAAGAGCTACAACGGCATGACAACAAGGGATTCCACTAATATCCCATCTTCTACAGCTACAAGTTTTGTGTCTTATATTAACTACCCTCTTATCTCCATATGGTCCACTCAATTCAAACTCATCCTCCCCATTCCATGTAGGAATCCACGACGCTGAAAACTTTTTTTGAAGATCCAATGTCTCCTGGATCTTAGGACAAATCACACCATTGTAGTTGGCCACTCCATCTCTTTGCTTATGAATCCTTTGCATGAGTTGCACTCTTATAGCTTTAAGCAATGTGATGATAGGCTTGTCTCTAGCGTCAATGATGCTCTTGTTGAAGCTTTCGCACCAATTATTTAAGGAAGCGTCGCATTTTGAGCTTGTTCTAAAGTGGGACTTGCTCCATTGCACTGGAGGCCTTTGGGACAACCAATCATAAGCTTTTTCATTAACTGCCTTAAGTTCTCCCATTGCCAAGTCAAAATCACATACTCTAGTTGCCATGGCTGCCTTCCAAACCAAAAGTTTAAGTTCTAATCCTTTGTGATGTAACCTGAAATTCTCATAAAGATGCCTCAAACAAAATCTATGTTCTGCTTCAGGCATCAAATTAGCTAATGCTTGCACCAATCCTTTCTGCTTATCACACATGAAAGTCCAGTACTTTGAATTTGTTGGGTCTGTAATCCCCAAATCTTTTGCGATCATACTAATGAACCAATGCCATGTCCTATATGTTTCTTGTCCCACGACTGCCCATGCAAATGGATACATCTGATCATTTCCATCTAGGCCCACAGCTGCTAGAAGTATACCCTTGTAGCCTGATGATAAATGACAACCATCAAACCCTACAAAGCGCCTGCATCCTTCTAGAAAACCCCTCCTCAATGCATCTAGACATATATAGACTCCTTCAAACTTGAATTGGTCTTGACATTGCTCACTCTTGATTACACAAGTGGATCCAGCGTTGGAATCAAGAAGTGCTTGACAATAGCTTCTAAGCATCCCAAATTGCTCCTCCTCATTCCCCGTGACCATACTCATAGCTCTAACCTTGGCTCTATAGATCATCATCTTGGACAACTTCAAAACATTCTCAGGCTCCATTGTTTTCTTCATTGAAGCACTAGGCCATGTTGGATTATTCCTCAACCGATCACAATATCTGTTTGCCAGCCATTTAGAGCTCACTTGAGGAACATGTAGAGCTCTATTACATGTATGCACAGGGTTGAAGGTTTTAACTTGTAAAGTCTGTTCCCTCTGCACTTTGGAAGCATATATAAGCCAACTACAACCGTCAGAACACACTGCCCTCAACCTATTTGGCGCATTCTTAGTGAACCTCACCTGTTTTCCATTTTTGATGGCATAATTCCTAACTGCTTCTCTAAACTCCTTAGCATTGCTAAAGCACATCCCCAATTTGAAGGTAGGATTCTCCATATCGACCTCAGCATTAAACTCAGGATGTGTATACTCAACTTGACTACTCATATTCAAGAAATCTACATTATCATATAATGTATCTAGATACAAGCTAATGTCTCCAACCTCCGTATCCCTCCACATTGAACTACCTTTCTCCATATCCCTCTGCATTGAACTATCTTCTATACGTTGTACATTTCTTCTGTATAACTCATCAAGATCAATAATCGCAAACCCATCTTCTTCAACACCCTCAGTACACCTATCAAACGTGGCATAATTCACTTCTTCACATTCATCACCTGATACAAATGGAAGGGGAAAAAATATCAAACTATAATTAAAATCCTCATCACAAGTATGCGTAGGTCATATAATGAATTAGCCATTCAAAGTGCTATTTTCGTCCTTGAAACACTTCACCTTATCCTTATAATTTGTGAACAATATCCCACATGAAATCTGTCAAAATAGTCTTATAGCATGGCATTTTGTCATATACAAAAGAATAACATATGAAAGTATTTCGGCCATGAACAAATACTTGAAAAATAGAGACCATGAACACAAAAGACAAAATCACAAATTTGTGTATAGTTAACAGCAAAACATACGCAAAAAAAAAAAAGACACATATTCAAAGTCAAAGCAATAATTACTTGATAATCATGGATCGCGAACAACATATAGAGATCACAATTACAACAAATACAATTAGAAAATGCACTATAAATATAACTTGTCACTAGAAAATGAAACTCACTTTCATTGATGCTGCTGCCATTAGTGTCGCATTCCACCACATGCCCACTGCTTATGGACATCTTACTCAATAGGCGTAATGGCCTTGTCCTGGTTGAATGAAGTGGTTGAACCAACTTAGGAAACTAACCTTTATAAAAAAGAAAGAAATTAGAAGATTTAGGAAATTTAGGATTTTTGAGGAAATTTAGGATTATTAACTCGGTTCAAGCATTCCGTCGAGCATGTGGTGTGCGGTTCGCTCATGAAGTTTATACACAAGTTTAAACTAGCGACTCGCTTCAATCCATCACAATAAGAGCAAATATGCATCTAAATCATCAACTCAATCTTCATCGTATGAGATTTTAAACCAACACTACCTGAAGATTCAGTGTATATTTTCAAGCTAAGAGCAACCAGAATAGCCACAATGGAACTCACCTTCGCAGACCTAGACTTCAAACTCCAGACCATGAGAAATGAAGCGCGTATGTTCTGGAAGTCACCAACGAGGATCGGAAGCTTGTAAATAAGGCGAGATGCAGCAGTGATTAGTTAAGAGAACGTGGGTTTTAGAGTTTCTTTCAAAATCCATTACCCTTCGATTGTCGTCGATGCCGGCGCCGGTGCCGGCGCCACCACTATCGTCCGATTCACGCCACCTCCTGGTTGCAGGTCACCAACGCTCGCGCGGTGCTTGCTGTTGTAACACTTCCTCGTTCAAGCAACAGTCGTGGAGAGAAGATGGTGCAAAGGTTTGGGGACTTTTAATTTAAAGTTAGCCTTTTTACTTTATTGAAAAAACTGGACAAAAATGTCCTTGTTCCAGTCGCTGGAAATATCACATCCTCGCCGGCCGGTGAACATTTGACTGGCCGGAGAACTCAGGCCCTGAATTGAAACAAGTTGGACATTTTAGGCCCTTATTTGAAACAAGTTAAACTCTGGGCCCTTTTTTGAAAAAATGAGGGCATTTGGAGCCCTTTTTTGAAATTTTCCCTAACAATTTAACAAACCAGCATAATGGGTCTCCACAATATAGAGTTCAAAATAAGTGAATTATAAATGGGTCCATTGTGAATCATTTACAACCCACTTAAGGAAACCCACTTTGAATCTCACAAAACTTTAGATCTTTCTGTGCGATCAAGAGAAAATTATGATGATGATATAACCATAGTAAATATGCATCACATGATGACATGAATTGGCATGATGTACCCTATATGAAATCACATGAATAATAAGGTACGGATTAAATAAAAGGAAAAAAAGAAAGATGGTCTGAAAGTTGATAACAATTAATATAGATTAAGAATTGATCACTCAAAGTCTAATTTTATATTAAAAGGTATCTTCACATTTAATTCCATTTTAGACCATGATTGATGCTCTTTTTGTGATTTTGAAAATGATATTCAAATAAAAGTATAACCCCTTTACCTTACATTAATATCCGAATTTTATTGATGAACTTGCTTCATACCCAAAGTTTAGGTTGGAAGGGAATTTATTCACGTCATACCGCGGGAGTGGGGTCGGATGGTGAATTTGAGTATTATGAAATTCAGATCCGACTCCAAAAGTTATGGATGAGAACAATTTCATTACAGATGACGTCGTAATTCAAGAGCGAAGTCAGATAACTATCCATAATGCATATTTTCAAAAGTCACAAGAGCATGTACTATACCCAAGGTAGATTATAACCTTTTGAGTTAGACTATAGTATATAAAAAATGTTCTTCTGCTAAGTTGTACTCAAGGTAGATTATACTATTTGAGTTTGACTATAGTATATAAAAATGTTTGTTTGCTAATGTGCAATCAATCCAAATCAAGTAACAAATTCGAACTTATCAAGGATAAGTTGTTAACTAATAGGAGAATTGATCTACAATTCGAACTTGGACTTTGCGGATCACGACGGCTCAACCGGTGGAACTTCGGGCAAGCTCGATGAGGACTCGACTCTCAAATGGACATGAGCGGGGGGTGACCAGAGAGCTCACGATGGGACCATGCAACGAGCTACCAATAACTCAGTACTTTGAGTGTGCAAGGCAAGCTGGGTTGCTTCGGTTCAGCTCTTCTTCCGGAGAATCTGATCGCGCTCGCAAGAGCGGCGACTTGTATGCGGTCGCTGCTGAGAGCACAAGTTCTCTCGCTCCATGGCTCCTCATAGACAGGTTCAGACTTCGACTCCTTTTCCTGTTCAGGCCATGGATCCAACATGAGATTCTTTCTTCTTCCTTTTTTTCTCGAAAAGTACCCCTTGCGTCTGAACTGCGTGCGAATATCCATTGCAGGCGAGAAGGAGAGAGAAGCGGAACGTGCAACTGAAGGAGCAGAGAAAAACAGGGAGAGTCGTCTGTGAGATGAAGGAACCTCCCAGGAAGCAACACCTCACGTCACGGTCACAACATGATGCCCATCACCATCATCGTCATCATCATCTTGAGTTGCCCATGAGGTTGATGCCTTCAAAACCGAAAGCTGTGGATGAAGATCTCTACAAGATCCCTCCTCATCTTCTTCACACTACCAAGAGGGTCAGTTCCATTTCTTGTTTCCTCGAACATACATTTTGTGGAAACCCTGGCAAAAGTTGACTTCTTGACTATCTTTTCTGTGATAAGTTTCAGCCCATGTTATTGCAGATCTTGATGCATCTGCACGTTGGGTCCAGGCGGAAGTCATTTGTGAATGGCAACATTAATGTTGAAATGTTTGGTTTCTCTTTGCTTTCTTCTGCAGAAAAGTTGCTGGATTTTTCTCAAGGTGTCTGGTCCCAGCTTGTACCGCCTAGAGTTTGACAACAGATGACTTGCAAGATTCTCTCTGTCCGAAAGACTCGCCATGCATTTGTTTGATTGGCCAGCTCTAGCTGCATCAGGCTGAAACTTGGGCCGACTTCATTCAGCCGAAAAACGAAAACGCAAATCTTGTATGATTTGAAATAGCTGGTCAAGACCGAGCAATATCAATGTAGAATTCTCAATTTGGATCATAAACGGTGCTCTGTCTTGTCCATCTTTTCCTTCTCTTCCTTTTCATTTCTGAGTATGTAACTAGAGTGCAATGCATAGGTATAAGCTTTCATATTATCAGAAGGGTCGGTTTGGTTGACTGGATTTAGAGGATAAAGGTATAAGCAAGTCTTCCTATAATAAGAACAGTGATTCTATTGCTGGTCAAAATCAAAATGGTCAAGGATTAGTATTATCCCCACATCTCATAAGTCACTAACGACAGTGGTACTTGACTCAAAACTCTGCATCCAAGCCACTGCAAGCATTGAGTTTGACACTATTGCCACTCCCTGTTTGACTTGTCTCATGAAAATGAAAAGCTTTGACCCCTTCAACAAATCAGCCTCAAACCTAGAAGCTCAACAGGCCTCTGCTAATTGCAATTAACCCAACAAGAGGACTCTTCCTTAATGTTCAGGCAAGCTCGCACTTATTTTCTCAACAGCGGCTACTATTGTCTAAGTTGCTGTTTCATTTGGCGTTGATGCCCTTTTGTGGCTCGTTTGATGAAATATTAATCCTAGAGTGTGCTAATAGGAACAAATGCTGAATGTTTCCCGTTACACTAGATCAGGCATGTCATTGAGTAATATTGAGTGGTTAAACAACCTCCCCCCCCCCCCCCCCCCCCCTTCCCTTCTCTCCTTTTTCCCAAATAAAATAAAAGGTAAATGCACTTGTGTAGCATGAATCTTATGTCACTATGAAGTCAATGGTATTATGTTATTTATAAGTAGTACTAGAGTAAGACAATAACAATAACACTCCTTCAAGGTTGGTGCCGACTGGGACCAGGTGTGCCACACACTGAAGTATGCTCTCAAAATCTTCCCTAGTATTGAATCAGACAAATGTTGGTTTTGAAGCTGCCGGGAAAAGAATGATATTCACGAAAGGTGACTGTACATGAGCTGAGCGAAGACTAGTCATTCCCTGATGCCACCTGCTCATTTTCTTGACAATGGAAGTAGACTTTCTTCGAGCTCTCGTGGTCACCGTGCTGCTCACAGTTAATGTCAAGAGCAGACCATAGGCATCCCCGTTACTCCTAATTTGCCTCACAGTGTTCGGGTCATAAGAGCAGGTCTCGTCCACATTAGCCGTGCGATTCTCCTTCCATTGATCACAGCTGATTTCCCCTAATACCTTGAGCAAGATAGGAACAGCACCAAAGTCCCTCAATTACTCAATCGCGTCTTGACCTCGAGAGAATGACACAATAAGACCTATCATCCACACAGATGCGGATCACCATCCTCTGGAGTATCACACTGGCGCCTCATGCCTGAATGGCATTCTTTCTGTTCTCGGTAAGATGAAACAGTTTGTACAGTGAAGAAGAAGCATTGATGATAGCTACAGTGTTCCCTTCTCTGGTGACATTGATCAGAGGGCCAATTGCTCCTGCTTCTCCAATCAGATGCCTGTTCGAATCGAGGTAAGTTTGGTAGCTTAAAACGTTGCTCCTTGCAACACTTTATGGTTTCTCTGGACCAAATGATTCGGGGTAAGTCTAGTGTCGCGAAGGTATTGCAGGGTTTGGGGCATCTCCTATGGCACACATAAGCCAATCCTGAAAGGAAGGCGATCGGATGCCCGGAAACAGCAAAAGAATAAAAATGAGAGCCTGGTAATCTCTCAAACAGGCCTGACTTGGAAATAATTGTGACCAAGAATCCTAGGGTTGAAGAGAAAAAGGTCGGATAAAAGACTATCCTATGGATATCAATTCTGCACTTATCTATCCATAGATCGACGAATCCCTTAATTGTATAATTACAATACCTTAGCGCAGAAGCTATCTCAAGAACATATTTGCCAATTATCCGGATCATAGGAAAGGATATATGCGACTACAAAGAGAAACCAGCTCTCTCCTGCGATTCTCCTCATTGAGATGGTTCACATGAGAGAACAAAACCAAACAAGAGCCCCACATTCATCATCTGTATCGAATACACAAAGAATGCTTCTCTAGTTTAACTTATCAACAGCCATAAAGCGAAGAGGCAACCAAATAATCTCGGATTGTCCAAGCAAAGTTTCCTAAACTATGGTAATCCCACAAGGCATAGGAATGACCTCCGATATCAAATTGAAGACCGGAACTGATAATGGATGACAATGACAACCCATAATTCGAATGATCCTTGAGCAGCTATTAAACCACTATAAACATCAATTAAAGCTAAACTGAACTTTCGGTCGCTAGGCAAAGAAGAACCAGAGCTCAAACTGAAAATTAGTATAAGTAGTTCTCTTGGGGGTCGTTTGCATGCGCATTGTTTATTTTGCCTATACAGAGCTCAGAAATGCAAAAATCAGTAGTTCTCCCGATGTTTCATGAATGCCTGCCTATTACACCAGATCAGGCATGTCATAGGGTTCCATCAGCTGGTTAAACGAAAGACATGCATAAGTGCACTTGTGTAGCCTGAATCTTATGTCAGTATGAAGTCTGTCGATATCAAGAACAACCAAAGTAGTACTAGAGTACGACTACAACACTCCTTCAAGGTTAGTGCTGACTGGGACCAGAAAATATGTAACGTGCTGAAGTATGCTCTCAAAATCTTCTTTTCTTGCCAAAAAGATCCATTCTTTCTCCTAGCATCAGAGGGTAACCTTGAAAATTACGAGAACACCCAGCAAATTGTCCAACGAGTCAAACATCGGCATGCAAGAATCTGCCTATCTCATCTACACTATCATTTTCTGATTGAAATGAGAAGAAATCAAGAATATGGTCCACTGTTTTCCTGTGTGACAACACTAGAATCGAACAGAAAGAACTTCTGCTATCAATTAAATCTCTCTGTCATATCCATGTACATTCAATGTAAAAAATGAAGATGTCTCTCAATGTATTTGGTCAGCCAAACTCCCCTGCATGGCCAAAAAATTCCTCTAACCTGTATAGAATCCATGAACAAATCCAGCAAAAATTGGTTTTGAATCTGCCGTGAAGAGAATGGTATTCACGAATGCGTAAGACCTAATCTTCTATGATGCCACATTCATGATTTTCTTAACAATGGAAGTAGCCTTCCACTGAGCCCTCGCAGTTGCTGTGCTGCTCGTGCTTAGAATGAAGAGCAGACTACAGGCATCCCAGTCTTCCTAATTCGCTTCACAGCGTTCGGGTCATAAGAACAGATCTTGTCCAGAGTAACCACACAATTCTCCTTGCATTTTTCAGGTCTGCTTTCCCCTAATACCTCGAGCAAGAGAGGAACAGCACCAAGTCCCTCAACTCCTCAACCACATCTTGATCGCCAGACAGTTTCACAAGAAGACCCATCAATTCATCCACACAGATGCATTTCACTGTCCACTGGAGAATCACAGTGGTGGCTCTTGCCAGAATGGCATTCTTTACGTTCTCAGGAAGATGAAACAGTGCAGAGGCAGCATTGAAGATGGCTAAAATGTTCCCTTCTCTGATGACATTGATCAGAGGAACGATTGCGCCCACTTCTCCAATTAGATGCTTGTTCGAATCGAGCATCGATAGTTTAGAGAGAGCCGTGGCAGTAATACTTCTGGCAAAAGTACGCCGCAAGCGTCATAACTTTTGCAAGGCATTAATTTAAGTGCCATAACTTTTTTTTTCGTTTACTTGAGTATCATAACTTTTAAAAATCATTTACTTGAGTGCCACTTAGCTTTTCTGATTGCCATGTCAGCTTTTTCGGCGTCCACGTAAGCGATGGCACTTAAGTGGTCGATTTTTAAAAGTTATGGTACTCAAATGAACGAAAAAAAAGGTATGGCACTCAAGTGAGCGCCGCACAAAAGTTATGGCACTTACAATGTACTTATCCGATATGTTCGATGTGTCCTGGAGTTGAGTGACCCAACGAGGAATGATATGACAAATGGATTGCCCTCCATTAGCTCCTTGTTGCTATCGATGATTGAGAGATTCAAAAGTATGGCAGTCAAATCCTTTTGAGACCAGGATCATCTACTGCCTTCCTTGGGGAAGTGAGTCTAGCAATTTTGGAGGGCTCCCCAGATTCCCCAAAAACGCATGAACCGATGCTTTCTGTTTGTCAGATCTCACAGTTCTTTAGCAGCCGCTTGCTGATCATCCAGGGAGGGGGACATTCTGTCAAGGAGTGATTCAAAATGATCTTTGTACCAGTCCGCGGCTATCTTCCTTTTATCTTCCATCAAGTTGGGTAACTTAACTCCTTGCTCCTTGCAACATTTTACAATTAATCTCCGACCAAATGATTTGGAGTAAGTCTAGTATCGCGTAGGTATTTCGGGTTTGAGGGCATCTCCTATGCTCATTCAGCCAGTCCTGAATAGGAAGGCGATTGAATGTCTAGAAACAGGAATCAAACGAAAAAAACGAGAGAGAGGAAAACTTGAGCCTGGTAATCCCACAAATGGCCTGATTTGGAAATAACTATGACTAAGAGCCCTAGGGTTGAGGAGAAAAAGGTCTCTTAAAGACAAAAAAGATCTGGCGGTATTGCTAATTCCATATCCCAATTATCAATGCTTCGCTTATTTATTTGCAGAATCAGCGAAATCCTTTACAGATAACAGTAGAGAAGGAGATATACCACTTTAAAAGAGAAACCAGCTCTCTCCTGCGATCGCCCTCATTGAGATGGTTCACATGAGAGAAGGAACCAAACAAGTGCCCGTATTCGTAATTGGTATCGAATATTGGAAAAATGCCACTCAAGTCTAACTCATCACTGCCATAGAGCGAATAGGCAACCGTATAGTCCTGGATTGTCCAAGAAAAATTTCTTAAGTTAAGCTAATCCCAGGGCTTTTTACAAAAATAGGTTAAAAATTTAACCTTTTTACGAATTTGGGTCTCCTTCAAGAAAAATTACGGAAATGGGGTTTGTTCGGTGGTTGGGGATCCGAACAACCTTGTTCGGCACCCCAACCGCCGAACAACATTTGTTGGGCACCCCAACCGCCGAACAAGGTTGTTCGGCACCCCAAGTGCCGAACAACATGTTGTTTGGCACTATGGCTGCCGAACAGGTTGTTCGGCAGCCATAGTGCCAAACAACATGTTGTTCGGCACTTGGGGTGCCGAACAACCTTGTTCGGCGGTTGGGGTGCCCAACAACATGTTGTTCGGCGGTTGGGGTGCCGAACAAGGTGTTCGGCTCCCCAACCACCGAACAACCCCATTTCCGTAATTTTTCTTGAAGGAGACCCAAATTCGTAAAAAGGTTAAATTTTTAACCTATTTTTGTAAAAAGCCCTGGATTAGCTTAACTTAAGAAATTTTCTTGGACAATCCAGGACTATACGGTTGCCTATTCGCTCTATGGCAGTTGATGAGTTAGACTTGAGTGGCATTTTTCCAATATTCGATACAATTACGAATACCGGGCACTTGTTTGGTTTCTTCTCTCATGTGAACCATCTCAATGAGGGCGATCGCAGGAGAGAGCTGGTTTCTCTTTTAAAGTGGTATATCTCCTTCTCTACTGTTATCTGTAAGGATTTCGCTGATTCTGCAAATAAATAAGCGAAGCATTGATTAATTGGGATATGGAATTAGCATACGCCAGATCTTTTTTGTCTTTAAGAGACCTTTTTCTCCTCAACCCTAGGGCTCTTAGTCATAGTTATTTCCAAATCAGGCCCATTTGTGGGATTACCAGGCTCAAGTTTTTCCTCTCTCTCGTTTTTTTCGTTTGATTTCCTGTTTCTAGACATTCAATCGCCTTCCTATTCAGGACTGGCTGAATGAGCATAGGAGATGCCCTCAAACCCGAAATACCTACGCGATACTAGACTTACTCCAAATCATTTGGTCCGGAGATTAATTGTAAAATGTTGCAAGGAGCAAGGAGTTAAGTTACCCAACTTGATGGAAGATAAAAGGAAGATAGCCGCGGACTGGTACAAAGATCATTTTGAATCACTCCTTGACAGAATGTCCCCCTCCCTGGATGATCAGCAAGCGGCTGCTAAAGAACTGTGAGATCTGACAAACAGACAAGCATCGGTTCATGCGTTTTTTGGGGAATCTGGGGGCCCTCCAAAATTGCTAGACTCACTTCCCCAAGGAAGGCAGTAGATGATCCTGGTCTCAAAAAGGATTTGACTGCCATACTTTTGAATCTCTCAATCATCGATAGCAACAAGGAGCTAATGGAGGGCAATCCATTTGTCATATCATTCCTCGTTGGGTCACTCAACTCCAGGACACATCGAACATATCGGGATAAGTACATTGTAAGTGCCATAACTTTTGTGCGGCGCTCACTTGAGTGCCATACCTTTTTTTTTCGTTCATTTGAGTACCATAACTTTTAAAAATCGACCACTTAAGTGCCATCGCTTACGTGGACGCCGAAAAAGCTGACATGGCAATCATAAAAGCTAAGTGGCACTCAAGTAAATGATTTTTAAAAGTTATGATACTCAAGTAAACGAAAAAAAAGTTATGGCACTTAAATTAATGCCTTGCAAAAGTTATGACGCTTGCGGCGTACTTTTGCCAGAAGTATTACTGCCACGGCTCTCTCTAAACTATCGATGCTCGATTCGAACAAGCATCTAATTGGAGAAGTGGGCGCAATCGTTCCTCTGATCAATGTCATCAGAGAAGGGAACATTTTAGCCATCTTCAATGCTGCCTCTGCACTGTTTCATCTTCCTGAGAACGTAAAGAATGCCATTCTGGCAAGAGCCACCACTGTGATTCTCCAGTGGACAGTGAAATGCATCTGTGTGGATGAATTGATGGGTCTTCTTGTGAAACTGTCTGGCGATCAAGATGTGGTTGAGGAGTTGAGGGACTTTGGTGCTGTTCCTCTCTTGCTCGAGGTATTAGGGAAAGCAGACCTGAAAAATGCAAGGAGAATTGTGTGGTTACTCTGGACGAGATCTGTTCTTATGACCCGAACGCTGTGAAGCGAATTAGGAACGACTGGGATGCCTGTAGTCTGCTCTTCATACTAAGTACGAGCAGCACAGCAACTGCGAGGGCTCAGTGGAAGGCTACTTCCATTGTTAAGAAAATCATGAATGTGGCATCATAGAATGATTAGGTCTTACGCATTCGTGAATACCATTCTCTTCACAGCAGATTCAAAACCAATTTTTGCTGGATTTTTTCATGGATTCTATACAGGTTAGAGGAATTTTTTGGCCATGCAGGGGAGTTTGGCTGACCAAATACATTGAGAGACATCTTCATTTTTTACATTGAATGTACATGGATATGACAGAGAGATTTAATTGATAGCAGAAGTTCTTTCTGTTCGATTCTAGTGTTGTCACACAGGAAAACAGTGGACCATATTCTTGATTTCTTCTCATTTCAATCAGAAAATGATAGTGTAGATGAGATAGGCAGATTCTTGCATGCCGATGTTTGACTCGTTGGACAATTTGCTGGGTGTTCTCGTAATTTTCAAGGTTACCCTCTGATGCTAGGAGAAAGAATGGATCTTTTTGGCAAGAAAAGAAGATTTTGAGAGCATACTTCAGCACGTTACATATTTTCTGGTCCCAGTCAGCACTAACCTTGAAGGAGTGTTGTAGTCGTACTCTAGTACTACTTTGGTTGTTCTTGATATCGACAGACTTCATACTGACATAAGATTCAGGCTACACAAGTGCACTTATGCATGTCTTTCGTTTAACCAGCTGATGGAACCCTATGACATGCCTGATCTGGTGTAATAGGCAGGCATTCATGAAACATCGGGGAGAACTACTGATTTTTGCATTTCTGAGCTCTGTATAGGCAAAATAAACAATGCGCATGCAAACGACCCCCAAGAGAACTACTTATACTAATTTTTCAGTTTGAGCTCTGGTTCTTCTTTGCCTAGCGACCGAAAGTTCAGTTTAGCTTTAATGGATGTTTATAGTGGTTTAATAGCTGCTCAAGGATCATTCGAATTATGGGTTTCATTGTCATCCATTATCAGTTCCGGTCTTCAATTTGATATCGGAGGTCATTCCTATGCCTTGTGGGATTACCATAGTTTAGGAAACTTTGCTTGGACAATCCGTGATTATTTGGTTGCCTCTTCGCTTTATGGCTGTTGATAAGTTAAACTAGAGAAGCATTCTTTGTGTATTCGATACAGATGATGAATGTGGGGCTCTTGTTTGGTTTTGTTCTCTCATGTGAACCATCTCAATGAGGAGAATCGCAGGAGAGAGCTGGTTTCTCTTTGTAGTCACATATATCCTTTCCTATGATCCGGATAATTGGCAAATATGTTCTTGAGATAGCTTCTGCGCTAAGGTATTGTAATTATACAATTAAGGGATTCGTCGATCTATGGATAGATAAGTGCAGAATTGATATCCATAGGATAGTCTTTTATCCGACCTTTTTCTCTTCAACCCTAGGATTCTTGGTCACAATTATTTCCAAGTCAGGCCTGTTTGAGAGATTACCAGGCTCTCATTTTTATTCTTTTGCTGTTTCTGGGCATCCGATCGCCTTCCTATTCAGGATTGGCTTATGTGTGCCATAGGAGATGCCCCCAAACCCTGCAATACCTTCGCGACACTAGACTTACCCCGAATCATTTGGTCCAGAGAAACCATAAAGTGTTGCAAGGAGCAACGTTTTAAGCTACCAAACTTACCTCGATTCGAACAGGCATCTGATTGGAGAAGCAGGAGCAATTGGCCCTCTGATCAATGTCACCAGAGAAGGGAACACTGTAGCTATCATCAATGCTTCTTCTTCACTGTACAAACTGTTTCATCTTACCGAGAACAGAAAGAATGCCATTCAGGCATGAGGCGCCAGTGTGATACTCCAGAGGATGGTGATCCGCATCTGTGTGGATGATAGGTCTTATTGTGTCATTCTCTCGAGGTCAAGACGCGATTGAGTATTGAGGGACTTTGGTGCTGTTCCTATCTTGCTCAAGGTATTAGGGGAAATCAGCTGTGATCAATGGAAGGAGAATCGCACGGCTAATGTGGACGAGACCTGCTCTTATGACCCGAACACTCTGAGGCAAATTAGGAGTAACGGGGATGCCTATGGTCTGCTCTTGACATTAACTGTGAGCAGCACGGTGACCACGAGAGCTCGAAGAAAGTCTACTTCCATTGTCAAGAAAATTGAGCAGGTGGCATCAGGGAATGACTAGTTCTTCGCTCAGCTCATGTACAGTCACCTTTCGTGAATATCATTCTTTTCCCGGCAGCTTCAAACCAACATTTGTCTGATTCAATACTAGGGAAGATTTTGAGAGCATACTTCAGTGTGTGGCACACCTGGTCCCAGTCGGCACCAACCTTGAAGGAGTGTTATTGTATGTCTTACTCTAGTACTACTTATAAATAACATAATACCATTGACTTCATAGTGACATAAGATTCATGCTACACAAGTGCATTTACCTTTTATTTTATTTGGGAAAAAGGAGAGAGAAGGGGAAGGGGGGGGGGGGGGGGGTGGGGGGTTGTTTAACCACTCAATATTACTCAATGACATGCCTGATCTAGTGTAACGGGAAACATTCAGCATTTGTTCCTATTAGCACACTCTAGGATTAATATTTCATCAAACGAGCCACAAAAGGGCATCAACGCCAAATGAAACAGCAACTTAGACAATAGTAGCCGCTGTTTGAGAAATAAGTGCGAGCTTGCCTGAACATTAAGGAAGAATCCTCTTGTTGGGTTAATTGCAATTAGCAGAGGCCTGTTGAGCTTCTAGGTTTGAGGCTGATTTGTTGAAGGGGTCAAAGCTTTTCATTTTCATGAGACAAGTCAAACAGGGAGTGGCAATAGTGTCAAACTCAATGCTTGCAGTGGCTTGGATGCAGAGTTTTGAGTCAAGTACCACTGTCGTTTAGTGACTTATGAGATGTGGGGATAATACTAATCCTTGACCATTTTGATTTTGACCAGCAATAGAATCACTGTTCTTATTATAGGAAGACTTGCTTATACCTTTATCCTCTAAATCCAGTCAACCAAACCGACCCTTCTGATAATATGAAGCTTATACCTATGCATTGCGCTCTAGTTACATACTCAGAAATGAAACGGAAGAGAAGGGAAAAGATGGACAAGACAGAGCACCGTTTATGATCCAAATTGAGAATTCTACATTGATATTGCTCGGTCTTGACCAGCTATTTCAAATCATACAAGATTTGCGTTTTCGTTTTTCGGCTGAATGAAGTCGGCCCAAGTTTCAGCCTTGATGCAGCTAGAGCTGGCCAATCAAACAAATGCATGGCGAGTCTTTCGGACAGAGAGAATCTTGCAAGTCATCTGTTGTCAAACTCTAGGCGGTACAAGCTGGACCAGACACCTTGAGAAAAATCCCAGCAACTTTTTCTGCAGAAGAAAGCAAAGAGAAACCAACATTTCAACATTAATGTTGCCATTCACAAATGACTTCCGCCTGGACCCAACGTGCAGATGCATCAAGATCTGCAATAACATGGGCTGAAACTTATCACAGAAAAGATAGTCAAGAAGTCAACTTTTGCCAGGGTTTCCACAAAATGTATGTTCGAGGAAACAAGAAATGGAACTGACCCTCTTGGTAGTGTGAAGAAGATGAGGAGGGATCTTGTAGAGATCTTCATCCACAGCTTTCGGTTTTGAAGGCTTCAACCTCATGGGCAACTCAAGATGATGATGACGATGATGGTGATGGGCATCATGTTGTGACCGTGACGTGAGGTGTTGCTTCCTGGGAGGTTCCTTCATCTCACAGACGACTCTCCCTGTTTTTCTCTGCTCCTTCAGTTGCACGTTCCGCTTCTCTCTCCTTCTCGCCTGCAATGGATATTCGCACGCAGTTCAGACGCAAGGGGTACTTTTTCGAGAAAAAAGGAAGAAGAAAGAATCTCATGTTGGATCCATGGCCTGAACAGGAAAAGGAGTCGAAGTCTGAACCTGTCTATGAGGAGCCATGGAGCGAGAGAACTTGTGCTCAGCAGCGACCGCATACAAGTCGCCGCTCTTGCGAGCGCGATCAGATTCTCCGGAAGAAGAGCTGAACCGAAGCAACCCAGCTTGCCTTGCACACTCAAAGTACTGAGTTATTGGTAGCTCATTTGCATGGTCCCAGTCACCAAATGCTGGTATCTGCCCGCTCGTCCTACAATAATGCTCCTGTAAAAGAAATTTACCCAACAACATAAGAAGAGCAAAAGCAAAAGATGGCATTGCAAGAAAGTTTCAAGAGCAACAACAGAAAGTTCAAGGGTTGTGAAGAATGTGGCCACACATCCATTGGCGTGGTTGTTTAAACAGCAGCAGCAGTAGCAGCAGGAGGAGGCAACAAAAGGTTAGAACTTTCCGAGCTTTGGTTGGGAAAAAGGTTGAACCTTTGGGTACAAGAGGTCTGGAGAAAGTAGAGGGGTTTTGAACTTTCTTTTATATTCTGTATTGGTTTTCTTTTTTATTTTTTTAGGGTGTGTTCTGAATTAACTCTGAATAAAGAAAGGCATGCTTGAGATTGAGGTCCTTGTCCCAAGGTCTAAAGGGTGGAGTGTAGATAGATGGATAGATGTAAAGAGGGGTGACTCTATGTTGTACTTCTCAAAACAGGAAAGAGAAATCTCTCAAAAGAGTTACAGTAGCCTGCTAACTTGAAGACCAGACCAGAACAGACATCCATGTCCTGAGCCTGAAAGTAAGAGAGAGAGAGTGCATGTGGAGTTCTTTTTCTAACGTCTTGTCCTTCCTGAGTTCACGGCGCAGCCAACAGAAGGAGGTGACCAGAGTTCTACGGTTTCTCAATCCTCAAAACAGTAGAAACATGGGCTTGCTCAGATTTGAGTGCAGCTTTTGACCGCACCCGCCGCCCCACCCCCCCCTCCTCAACCCAAAAAAACTCTTTTTGCCTTTCAATGGAGGAAATGATAAAAAGAAGAGGGGAAAATTTCAAAAAAGGGCTCCAAATGCCCTCATTTTCAAAAAGGGCCCAGAGTTTAACTTGTTTCAAATAAGGGCCTAAATGTCCAACTTGTTTCAATTCAGGGCCTGAGTTCTCCGGCCAGTCAAATGTTCACCGGCCGGCGAGGATGTGATATTTCCAGCGACTGGAACAAGGCATTTTTGTCCAGTTTTTTCAATAAAGTAAAAAGGCTAACTTTAAATTAAAAGTCCCCAAACCTTTGCACCATCTTCTCTCCACGACGGTTGCTTGAACGAGGAAGTGTTACAACAGCAAGCACCGCGCGAGCGTTGGTGACCTGCAACCAGGAGGTGGCGTGAATCGGACGACAGTGGTGGCGCCGGCACCGGCGCCGGCATCGACGACAATCGAAGGGTAATGGATTTTGAAAGAAACTCTAAAACCCACGTTCTCTTAACCAATCACTGCTGCATCTCGCCTTATTTACAAGCTTCCGATCCTCGTTGGTGACTTCCAGAACATACGCGCTTCATTCTCATGGTCTGGAGTTTGAAGTCTAGGTCTGCGAAGGTGAGTTCCATTGTGGCTATTCTGGTTGCTCTTAGCTTGAAAATATACACTGAATCTTCAGGTAGTGTTGGTTTAAAATCTCATACGATGAAGATTGAGTTGATGATTTAGATGCATATTTGCTCTTATTGTGATGGATTGAAGCGAGTCGCTAGTTTAAACTTGTGTATAAACTTCATGAGCGAACCGCACACCACATGCTCGACGGAATGCTTGAACCGAGTTATTAATCCTAAATTTCCTCAAAAATCCTAAATTTCCTAAATCTTCTAATTTCTTTCTTTTTTATAAAGGTTAGTTTCCTAAGTTGGTTCAACCACTTCATTCAACCAGGACAAGGCCATTACACCTATTGAGTAAGATGTCCATAAGCAGTGGCATGTGGTGGAATGCGACACTGATGGCAGCAGCATCAATGAAAGTGAGTTTCATTTTCTAGTGACAAGTTATATTTATAGTGCATTTTCTAATTGTATTTGTTGTAATTGTGATCTCTATATGTCGTTCGCGATCCATGATTATCAAGTAATTATTGCTTTGACTTTGAATATGTGTCTTTTTTTTTGCGTATGTTTTGCTGTTAACTATACACAAATTTGTGATTTTGTCTTTTGTGTTCATGGTCTCTATTTTTCAAGTATTTGTTCATGGCCCAAATACTTTCATATGTTATTCTTTTGTATATGACAAAATGCCATGCTATAAGACTATTTTGACAGATTTCATGTGGGATATTGTTCACAAATTATAAGGATAAGGTGAAGTGTTTCAAGGACGAAAATAGCACTTTGAATGGCTAATTCATTATATGACCTACGCATACTTGTGATGAGGATTGTAATTATAGTTTGATATTTTTCCCCTTCCATTTGTATCAGGTGATGAATGTGAAGAAGTGAATTATGCCACGTTTGATAGGTGTACTGAGGGTGTTGAAGAAGATGGGTTTGCGATTATTGATCTTGATGAGTTATACAGAAGAAATGTACAACGTATAGAAGATAGTTCAATGCAGAGGGATATGGAGAAAGGTAGTTCAATGTGGAGGGATACGGAGGTTGGAGACATCAGCTTGTATCTAGATACATTATATGATAATGTAGATTTCTTGAATATGAGTAGTCAAGTTGAGTATACACATCCTGAGTTTAATGCTGAGGTCGATATGGAGAATCCTACCTTCAAATTGGGGATGTGCTTTAGCAATGCTAAGGAGTTTAGAGAAGCAGTTAGGAATTATGCCATCAAAAATGGAAAACAGGTGAGGTTCACTAAGAATGCGCCAAATAGGTTGAGGGCAGTGTGTTCTGACGGTTGTAGTTGGCTTATATATGCTTCCAAAGTGCAGAGGGAACAGACTTTACAAGTTAAAACCTTCAACCCTGTGCATACATGTAATAGAGCTCTACATGTTCCTCAAGTGAGCTCTAAATGGCTGGCAAACAGATATTGTGATCGGTTGAGGAATAATCCAACATGGCCGAGTGCTTCAATGAAGAAAACAATGGAGCTGAGAATGTTTTGAAGTTGTCCAAGATGATGGTCTATAGAGCCAAGGTTAGAGCTATGAGTATGGTCACGGGGAATGAGGAGGAGCAATTTGGGATGCTTAGAAGCTATTGTCAAGCACTTCTTGATTCCAACGCTGGATCCACTTGTGTAATCAAGAGTGAGCAATGTCAAGACCAATTCAAGTTTGAAGGAGTCTATATATGTCTAGATGCATTGAGGAGGGGTTTTCTAGAAGGATGCAGGCGCTTTGTAGGGTTTGATGGTTGTCATTTATCATCAGGCTACAAGGGTATACTTCTAGCAGCTGTGGGCCTAGATGGAAATGATCAGATGTATCCATTTGCATGGGCAGTCGTGGGACAAGAAACATATAGGACATGGCATTGGTTCATTAGTATGATCGCAAAAGATTTGGGGATTACAGACCCAACAAATTCAAAGTACTGGACTTTCATGTGTGATAAGCAGAAAGGATTGGTGCAAGCATTAGCTAATTTGATGCCTGAAGCAGAACATAGATTTTGTTTGAGGCATCTTTATGAGAATTTCAGGTTACATCACAAAGGATTAGAACTTAAACTTTTGGTTTGGAAGGCAGCCATGGCAACTAGAGTATGTGATTTTGACTTGGCAATGGGAGAACTTAAGGCAGTTAATGAAAAAGCTTATGATTGGTTGTCCCAAAGGCCTCCAGTGCAATGGAGCAAGTCCCACTTTAGAACAAGCTCAAAATGCGACGCTTCCTTAAATAATTGGTGCGAAAGCTTCAACAAGAGCATCATTGACGCTAGAGACAAGCCTATCATCACATTGCTTGAAGCTATAAGAGTGCAACTCATGCAAAGGATTCATAAGCAAAGAGATGGAGTGGCCAACTACAATGGTGTGATTTGTCCTAAGATCCAGGAGACATTGGATCTTCAAAAAAAGTTTTCAGCGTCGTGGATTCCTACATGGAATGGGGAGGATGAGTTTGAATTGAGTGGACCATATGGAGATAAGAGGGTAGTTAATATAAGACACAAAACTTGTAGCTGTAGAAGATGGGATATTAGTGGAATCCCTTGTTGTCATGCCGTTGTAGCTCTTGTATATCTGAAGGAACAGCCTGAAAAATGGGTTCACACATGTTTCAGTTTGAAAACATTCATGCGAACTTATAACCATGTTGTGCATGTTGTAGATTCCAAGGACACATGGCCTGCTAGAGAGCGTCTACTCCCACCAGATGTGCCTAAGAAAGTTGGTAGAAAGAAGAAACAAAGAACAAAATCGGTAAATGAAATAGCCGATAACAATTTAAAGAAGAGGAAGAAGAAAGTTGTGCAAGCACCCGTAAGAACCAAGTTGAAGAGACAGAATACCACAATCACTTGTGGGAAATGCGGTGGGTTAGGCCATAACAGGTATTATTGCAAGAATCCATCAATTGCATCAACAACAACAATGGCGGCAACATCAACAGCCCTAGCAACTTCTACATCCGCCTCATGCTCACAAGATGTGGTAGAAAGCACTCCATTAGCCCTAGTATCACAAACTGAGACCATTGAACTGCCTGCATCATTTTTT
>JAGVVM010003247.1:0-19841 GCA_019149425.1 Psidium friedrichsthalianum
AGCATGCATGCAGTGTTTGGTCTTTAGTTCTTAATTTGCAAAACATTTGATGCATTGGATGATAATAAAGCTCCGCTTTTGCTTTGCGTAACTTATCGAGGTTCTTTACCCTTTTCTAGCAATATATTTCTCGCTTTGATTATTAAGTGTTGAATTCTTGCTCGTGCACCCAATTGACCACCCATTGCATATTAGTGGTTTAGGAGTAAAATTGACCAAGACTAGGGGATAGTGGTTCTAGGTTCCTTTTAGGATTCCCCTAGAACCTACTAGCCATAACCAATTACTCATTTTTTTGGATCTGGAACCTAACCTATATACCTTAAAACTTGGAACCTACTTTGTTAGAGGTTCGGGATTTACTCAAATTTCACCTATAATCTTAATTGAATGACTTGCAGTAAATTATCATCTTTAATGAAAACCATTTACTGTTATAGTTCACTAGTCATAACTCATTAGTTAGAGACGTGAAGAATATGAAATATTAACAAAGTAGAAGTCACAGTCTCGTATATTGCCAGAAGTAGAAGCTCAGACTAATAATTCTAGGCTACGCACTCATAATCAAACGCCATGGAATATCCTAGGATCATGCTAAGACATCGAACAAGAAAAACAAAAAAAAATAGTTCCAAGTTTCAGTTTTCCATTCTTGGAACTTGAAATCTATCCGTCGAAATCAATTCTCCAAAATTAGACCTTTGACCTTGCCCCGCATAACTTGAAACATGGAACCTACCCTATTTTCACCAGTTCAATTCTCCGATTTTGGTTCTATCCTGGAAGTAGTACTCCTTTAACCAAGACTACTTGCAAAACATTTTTTTTAAATAAACAAAAAATATACCTAAAGGGCGTTAGATTTATGTAGTCTCCTTTAACTAAGTTCCAGTATCCATGAAGTCTCTAGTCGGCTCTCACATTTTACATGGGTTTCCAATAGACCCATAATAAATTAGTGGGAAGTCCAAAATGAATTAAATTGCATGATCAATTAATGATGTCAAAACTCCAAAGTTACGGTTGGTGTGGGGTTGGGAAAGTCGAAGCCTAAGTTTGCTTAGTAATCTACTAACTTGTCCTTGGTAGTTCACCTCTATGAAGGTCGTGATCAGACAAATGTCACGAGCATGTCTTAAAATGAAGCCTTCTAAATTGATCAAAGGCGGGCAGAGAGAGCTTATAGGCAATGGTTTGCCTAGACCCAAAGTCCATTACGAGCCCATGAATCCACAAACCCATGTACATATATTTGTAAACCAAATCTTAAATTCTCCCTCTCGTTTAGCATGTATTAGGTGGGATCTGCCATGAGGTCATGATGTAGTCGTACGTAAATAAAAAAATAATACTCATGGTCGAGTAAATAGTAATCTCCATATATTAGAGAACATTGCAGAAGTATATTACTTCTCTTAGCACTCACCCTTTTACATTCATTGGTATCCAATACACATATAGGGGGAAGAATTTTCAGAAAACTCAAAGTTTTCTCTGGGAATGCTGCAAGAAGGAATTCCATGGCTCTTCAGTTGATGTGGCGTATGTGAAGAACATGATCTCAGAGTCCTGGAAAAGACTTAACAAGGCATGTCTCTATCCATATGCGCCTCGAGAAAATTAGGCCATCAGCTCGCGTTTTGCCAGTTCTACTATAGCTAGAATCGGTCCGGAACTAGGGGAAACAAGAAGCAATAACTCTAAATAGTGTTTAAATCACTGAATTAAGTGGCAAAGCCCCTAAAAGGAAGGACCTCGAAAGAGCAATGAGTCATATGGTGCTCAAGAAGCGGGAGTGAATGGTTGTCGTCATAATCGTACATCAGCCGCACCATCCTGGCCGTGTTGAGGGCGGCCTTGGTGAAGGACTTTGCGAATGGGTTAGGATGGAGGCACGCCTTGTTGAGCCTCTTCCATGCCTCTGAGATCATCTCCTTCACCCGGCCCCTTGCCGCTTCGTCTGAAGAGCCTTGGAATTCTTGCTTGTAGCATTCCACATAAGACCCATCTCGGCCATCTTGGAACTCATCCTGTTAACATTGTTGAAATTGCTCACACATTAGTGGAATAATCTCCCAATTAAGGAAAAAAGAGAGAAGCATTGTAATGTGATACTTTTATGGGATAATAACACAAATGGTTCATGAACTTTGATTTAATGTCCAAAGTGGTCTTTGAACTTTTAATTTAATCAATGTGGTTCTTGAACTTTAATTTGACTAATATGTTCACTAAATTCTTGCAACATTTTCAATTTAATCCATAAATTATAGGAAGATGTTCAATATAGTTCTTTCACTCAGGGATGGCATTGAACATTTTCTTAAAATTCAAGGACTAAGTTGAACATGTTCTAAAAGTTCAAGAACCATATTGAACAAATTGAAAGTTCAAGGATTACATTGGGTAAAGTTTAGGGACCATATTGATTAAATTAAAAGTGCAGGGATCATATTACATATTAGATCAATGTTCAAGAACCATTTGTGTCATTTACCCTATTTTTATCGCTCACCTTGGCACTTCCCAAGTCGTCCCAAAGACGAAGAATAGAAGCGGTGGAAGATACAATCTCAGGTATATTTTCTAAGTGATGAACACTTTGGGGGTCGATTCTCTCCCCTAGGAGGAAGAACAAGTGGACCAACAGGACGTGCACCCCGGAGCTGACAATTGCGTTGTCCATGTAGTCTTGTGTTGTTGGGTAGTGACCCCTAGCGAGCCATCTTGCCTCCACCAAGAAGGCATTTAACAGGCTCGCCCACTGCCCATGAAATTGGTGCAAAATACGAAAATGAGGACGCTAATTATTACGTACTATCCAAATTCTTAGAAATTATAAAAAAAAATAATTGCACGCCAATTTGCGGGCTAATATTCACGTGAGAGGCAATATTTGTGAGCCATAAAACTTAGATTAAAGCAAAAACTAAAAGGTAAAAGTCAATTTAACCATGCTATGATTCATCTGTGCTTCAAAGACGTAAACAAGACAAAGAAAAATAAAAGAAGAAATGTGGAGCGAGAGAGCGTGAAAATTGTACCGTTTTCCTTAAGGAGTATAATGGGTCCCACCCATGATTTTTGTACACCACAAAGCTGATTTCATTGGTAATATCATCCAGAGCATGAAAACACGTCCTCATGTATTCTGGTATGTTGTCCTTTTCAGTACATTCCCATCTGACAGATCAAGAACGTCATTAAATCAACAACAAACCAATAGAGTTGGAACTTTTTAATGCACTACAACATGCCCTAATCTAGTAAAACACATGAGGCCAAGTATTTTGGTCCTTTAACAAGAGGGTTTTGAATATTTTCATGTATAAGTTTCGCCCGAGCACACTACATCGCGAAATCATTTGGATTTGTATGAGAAAGACCTAATCCGTAAAAAGTATTCTTTGCAAATAAAAGTTTGAGATCATGGCATGTGTGATAGTCCAAATTATGTACCTGATGACGACATCTGTGAACGAGGCGAGTTCATCGATCGTGCCATAGATGTCGAAAATGTCATCGATGATGTAGATGAATGAGATGGCTTTGGTGGTGAGCACTCTCTCTTGGGACAAGCCGGTATCGGTGAGGATGGCCATTGGCCACATGTACCACTTCATTGGCTGGTCCCTGGCGTACTTCAACTCCTTCGCAATGCCCAGTTCTTCCCACCAACTGATCCACACATAAGAAGTATCAGTCTAGCTGGTCGTTTAATCAAGAATATTACCGAGGAATCTAAGGGAGATGTGATGGGGGGTCCCAAGATATTTCTAACCAGTCATAGCCACAACTTTAGTTAGAAAGTTTGAATCAGGGGTACGTACTTCGAGATTTGGAGGATTTCACATTGATGGACGGATCTTGCAATGTTCATGTCCAAATGGGCAAGTTCCCCTAAATTATTAGTCCAGCCATAAGAATGTCCCCCAAGATTCCTCAAAAAATCACCGGCTGTGAACCTGGCCAAGCTTCTATGGAACGGATTGCGAAGTGAGTTTCTCACGATTCTAGCTTGAAGATGGTCGAGGTCGGCCAAAGATGCATGGAGGCGTTGACCAATTGACTCTCTTACTTCATCAAGGTCATCTTCTCCATCAGTGCCAAGGTGGGAAGCTTCAAATAAACTTGTCAACCCTAAGATGTCGTTGTCTTGCGGGTTTCTTTTCTCAGTCCCACCATTCATTTTGTAAAGAAAATGTTGAAACACATCTGTTGATCACATGTGGAAAAGCTAATAAATATTGGTTCATTGGTAGTAGATGGTTAGTAGAAATTGTGTCCCCACCCTCTTATCATCTGCCTCAAATTGCAACAAGAAATAAACGCAAAGAAGATAGAGATCTACTTTGATACTCCTTGTCTGAATTTCTCTTGAACTATGAACAAGTGAAGGGGATTTCATTAACCTGAAGGAACAGGATAGCCTCCTTGCCTCAAGAGCCGGAAACGAAGTGCTGCCTCATGCAGATTCTCGGCATTGATGCGAAGAGAGTGATATTGAGAGGTGGAGATTAAGAAATGCCTTTGCAAGAGCGCCTCGATCTCATCCTCGAAATGGTAGTCGATGGCAAGACGTTGGAGAGCATCCACCATTACCAAACTTTCGAGTGAATCTCCCGTTACTTGTTTGAATAGTTGCTTCACTTCTTGTAACCTTCTCTCATGCCGCCCTCGAATATCATCCTGAAACACAAGATTCCTATTATATTAAAGTGTTTTTCATTGGTTCTAATGACTACAGGATAAAGAACGAGTGATACTATACAAGTCATCAGTCTGCATAACAAAAAGAGTCACATCGAAAGAAGGGACGAGCAAACCTCAACGGCGTGGTTTCGCTTTCTGGTTGGGTGAATATAGTCCTTAAAAGGAGTAGAAACCAAGGTTTGATGTGAGGAAATACTCCATTTGTTGTTTGTTGAGGAGAGAGAATTTGCACCTTGCAGATGCTTAATCTTGTCTGTTTGAGAAGCTGCATCTGAAGCGAATGGACCTTGTAAGAAAGCAAAGGTTGCTCTTGGCAAGGCCATTTAGAGTCCTTCAAAGAAAGCGATGAGATGATGTGGGGGTTGCTTGTTTGCTCATAATGATCCCATTTATTCACTATGTCCTATTTATAGGCAAGAGGAAATGATCAAATTGTTCTAGCGGGATGCACTTAAATCACGTGCCATATACGGATGGGACGCGGGATGCATTCACGTGCCATAATGTGGAAGTCTTTCAGAGTTGTAGGCAACCCATGATTAGCCCAAATGAAAGTACCATCGGTTGGCCTTGCATTCATATGATTTAAGACACGATTTTTACATTTAAATTAAATGAAAGATGCCGTTTTCGTTTACGTCATAACTTAGAAATATTTATTGCTCCTAGGGATAAGTGCGCCAGAAATTGTAAATTTATCGTGAAAGTGTAATTGAGTTCTAAAACTTATTAAATTGATGCAATTTAGTCATTAAGTCGACTTCGTCAATTTGACTGATGAAAAATGCTTTCTTGTGATAATTTATTTTATTATTTTCTATCTGGCATTTATCTTTTTTCTATTTGATCACTTCCTCGATGAAATTGACATTATAAGATGATGCTCGCCAAGATCCACCGATTTTCATAGTACGATCTTCTTTTTTTTCTTTACATTTAAAATCCTTTATGCTATCAAATAACCGGTCTTCTAAGTGTCTAGGTGATGCTTAATATGTTTAATATGTGACTCTCGTCAACAAAAATGAAGGAGAAAGAAAAAGAAGGAACTCAATTTGTACCCTGGGAGCATGGATAACGACAGGGAAAGAATCATGACGCTGCTACATTGCCGAGCTGATAAGTAGGGAAAGAATCTCTTAATGTTCTTTCACCGTCAGCTCACGGCAACCGTCCCCACCAAAAGATGACATGACCTCGTCTAGAACCATTTTTGTCACCGGCCAATAGGCACGTGACCCTGCCGGTAAAGATCTGGCGTGTCGACCACCGGAAAGTACCAGGTTAAGGGGTTCAATCTCCGTGACTACCGATCAGCCATCAATACATGTTGTCCTTAAATTTTTAATTTATGTAATTTGACTCCTTAACTTTGACTCAATTTGTAATTTCATTTTTAGACTTTTAATTTGTTCAATATAGTCCTAAAACTGTATGAAGGTGTTTAAAATTTTAAAGACCGTATTGAATATTGGATCAAATTTCAGAGACCGCAGTGAGCAAAATAAATTTATATATGACATTGCATGTTCGATGAAAGTGTTGGGATGGCATTGCACATTGAACCAAAGTTAAGGGGTCACTTGTGTCATTTTTCTATATATTGGATCAAATTTTAAAGATCGTATTGAATATTGTATAATACGATCTTTAAAATTTGATCCAATATATAGAAAAATGACACAAGTGACCCCTAACTTTGGTTCAATGTGCAATGCCATCCCAACACTTTCATCGAACATGCAATGTCATATATAAATTTATTTTGCTCACTGCGGTCTCTGAAATTTGATCCAATATTCAATACGGTCTTTAAAATTTTAAACACCTTCATACAGTTTTAGGACTATATTGAACAAATTAAAAGTCTAAAAATGAAATTACAAATTGAGTCAAAGTTAAGGAGTCAAATTACATAAATTAAAAATTTAAGGACAACATGTATTGATGGCTGATCGGTAGTCACGGAGATTGAACCCCTTAACCTGGTACTTTCCGGTGGTCGACACGCCAGATCTTTACCGGCAGGGTCACGTGCCTATTGGCCGGTGACAAAAATGGTTCTAGACGAGGTCATGTCATCTTTTGGTGGGGACGGTTGCCGTGAGCTGACGGTGAAAGAACAAAGAGATTCTTCCCTACTTAATCAGCTCGGCAATGTAGCAGCGTCATGATTCTTTCCCTGGTTATCCATGCTCCCAGGGTACAATTTTTTTTTCTTTTCCTTCATTTTTGTTGACGAGAGTCACATATTAAACATATTAAGCATCACCTAGACACTTAGAAGACCGGTTATTTGATAGCATAAAGGATTTTAAATGTAAAGAAAAAAAGAAGATCGTACTATGAAAATCGGTGGATCTTGGCGAGCATCATCTTATAATGTCAATTTCATCGAGGAAGTGATCAAATAGAAAAAAGATAAATGCCAGATAGAAAATAATAAAATAAATTATCACAAGAAAGCATTTTTCATCAGTCAAATTGACGAAGTCGACTTAATGACTAAATTGCATCAATTTAATAAGTTTTAGAACTCAATTACACTTTCACGATAAATTTACAATTTCTGGCGCACTTATCCCTAGGAGCAATAAATATTTCTAAGTTATGACGTAAACGAAAACGGCATCTTTCATTTAATTTAAATGTAAAAATCGTGTCTTAAATCATATGAATGCAAGGCCAACCGATGGTACTTTCATTTGGGCTAATCATGGGTTGCCTACAACTCTGAAAGACTTCCACATTATGGCACGTGAATGCATCCCGCGTCCCATCCGTATATGGCACGTGATTTAAGTGCATCCCGCTAGAACAATTTGATCATTTCCTCTTGCCTATAAATAGGACATAGTGAATAAATGGGATCATTATGAGCAAACAAGCAACCCCCACATCATCTCATCGCTTTCTTTGAAGGACTCTAAATGGCCTTGCCAAGAGCAACCTTTGCTTTCTTACAAGGTCCATTCGCTTCAGATGCAGCTTCTCAAACAGACAAGATTAAGCATCTGCAAGGTGCAAATTCTCTCTCCTCAACAAACAACAAATGGAGTATTTCCTCACATCAAACCTTGGTTTCTACTCCTTTTAAGGACTATATTCACCCAACCAGAAAGCGAAACCACGCCGTTGAGGTTTGCTCGTCCCTTCTTTCGATGTGACTCTTTTTGTTATGCAGACTGATGACTTGTATAGTATCACTCGTTCTTTATCCTGTAGTCATTAGAACCAATGAAAAACACTTTAATATAATAGGAATCTTGTGTTTCAGGATGATATTCGAGGGCGGCATGAGAGAAGGTTACAAGAAGTGAAGCAACTATTCAAACAAGTAACGGGAGATTCACTCGAAAGTTTGGTAATGGTGGATGCTCTCCAACGTCTTGCCATCGACTACCATTTCGAGGATGAGATCGAGGCGCTCTTGCAAAGGCATTTCTTAATCTCCACCTCTCAATATCACTCTCTTCGCATCAATGCCGAGAATCTGCATGAGGCAGCACTTCGTTTCCGGCTCTTGAGGCAAGGAGGCTATCCTGTTCCTTCAGGTTAATGAAATCCCCTTCACTTGATCATATTTCAAGAGAAATTCAGACAAGGAGTATCAAAGTAGATCTCTCTCTTCTTTGCTTTTACTTCTTGTTGCAATTTGAGGCAGATGATAAGAGGGTGGGGACACAATTTCTACTCACCATCTACTACCAATGAACCAATATTTATTAGCTTTTCCACATGTGATCAACAGATGTGTTTCAACATTTTCTATACAAAATGAATGGTGGGACTGAGAAAAGAAACCCGCAAGACAACGACATCTTAGGGTTGACAAGTTTATTTGAAGCTTCCCACCTTGGCACTGATGGAGAAGATGACCTTGATGAAGTAAGAGAGTCAATTGGTCAACGCCTCCATGCATCTTTGGCCGACCTCGACCATCTTCAAGCTAGAATCGTGAGAAACTCACTTCGCAATCCGTTCCATAGAAGCTTGGCCAGGTTCACGGCCGGTGATTTTTTGAGGAATCTTGGGGGACATTCTTATGGCTGGACTAATAATTTAGGGGAACTTGCCCATTTGGACATGAACATTGCAAGATCCGTCCATCAATGTGAAATCCTCCAAATCTCGAAGTACGTACCCCTGATTCAAACTTTCTAACTAAAGTTGTGGCTATGACTGGTTAGAAATATCTTGGGACCCCCCATCACATCTCCCTTAGATTCCTCGGTAATATTCTGATTAAACGACCAGCTAGACTAATACTTCTTATGTGTGGATCAGTTGGTGGGAAGAACTGGGCATTGCGAAGGAGTTGAAGTACGCCAGGGACCAGCCAATGAAGTGGTACATGTGGCCAATGGCCATCCTCACCGATACCGGCTTGTCCCAAGAGAGAGTGCTCACCACCAAAGCCATCTCATTCATCTACATCATCGATGACATTTTCGACATCTATGGCACGATCGATGAACTCGCCTCGTTCACAGATGTCGTCATCAGGTACATAATTTGGACTATCACACATGCCATGATCTCAAACTTTTATTTGCAAAGAATACTTTTTACGGATTAGGTTTTTCTCATACAAATCCAAATGATTTCGCGATGCAGTGTGCTCGGGCGAAACTTATACATGAAAATATTCAAAACCCTCTTGTTAAAGGACCAAAATACTTGGCCTCATGTGTTTTACTAGATTAGGGCATGTTGTAGTGCATTACAAAGTTCCAACTCTATCGGTTTGTTGTTGATTTAATGACGTTCTTGATCTGTCAGATGGGAATGTACTGAAAAGGACAACATACCAGAATACATGAGGATGTGTTTTCATGCTCTAGATGATATTACCAATGAAATCAGCTTTGTGGTGTACAAAAATCATGGGTGGGACCCATTATACTCCTTAAGGAAAACGGTACAATTTTCGCGCTCTCTCGCTCCACATTTCTTCTTTTATTTTTCTTTGTCTTGTTTACGTCTTTGAAGCACAGATGAATCATAGCATGGTTAAATTGACTTTTACCTTTTAGTTTTTGCTTTAATCTAAGTTTTATGGCTCACAAATATTGCTCTCACGTGAATATTAGCCCGCAAATTGGCGTGCAATTTTTTTTTTTATAATTTCTAAGAATTTGGATAGTACGTGATAATTAGCGTCCTCATTTTCGTATTTTGCACCAATTTCATGGGCAGTGGGCGAGCCTGTTAAATGCCTTCTTGGTGGAGGCAAGATGGCTCGCTAGGGGTCACTACCCAACAACACAAGACTACATGGACAACGCAATTGTCAGCTCCGGGGTGCACGTCCTGTTGGTCCACTTGTTCTTCCTCCTAGGGGAGAGAATCGACCCCCAAAGTGTTCATCACTTAGAAAATATACCTGAGATTGTATCTTCCACCGCTTCTATTCTTCGTCTTTGGGACGACTTGGGAAGTGCCAAGGTGAGCGATAAAAATAGGGTAAATGACACAAATGGTTCTTGAACATTGATCTAATATGTAATATGATCCCTGCACTTTTAATTTAATCAATATGGTCCCTAAACTTTACCCAATGTAATCCTTGAACTTTCAATTTGTTCAATATGGTTCTTGAACTTTTAGAACATGTTCAACTTAGTCCTTGAATTTTAAGAAAATGTTCAATGCCATCCCTGAGTGAAAGAACTATATTGAACATCTTCCTATAATTTATGGATTAAATTGAAAATGTTGCAAGAATTTAGTGAACATATTAGTCAAATTAAAGTTCAAGAACCACATTGATTAAATTAAAAGTTCAAAGACCACATTGGACATTAAATCAAAGTTCATGAACCATTTGTGTTATTATCCCATAAAAGTATCACATTACAATGCTTCTCTCTTTTTTCCTTAATTGGGAGATTATTCCACTAATGTGTGAGCAATTTCAACAATGTTAACAGGATGAGTTCCAAGATGGCCGAGATGGGTCTTATGTGGAATGCTACAAGCAAGAATTCCAAGGCTCTTCAGACGAAGCGGCAAGGGGCCGGGTGAAGGAGATGATCTCAGAGGCATGGAAGAGGCTCAACAAGGCGTGCCTCCATCCTAACCCATTCGCAAAGTCCTTCACCAAGGCCGCCCTCAACACGGCCAGGATGGTGCGGCTGATGTACGATTATGACGACAACCATTCACTCCCGCTTCTTGAGCACCATATGAACTCATTGCTCTTTAGAGGTCCTTCCTTTTAGGGGCTTTGCCACTTAATTCAGTGATTTAAACACTATTTAGAGTTATTGCTTCTTGTTTCCCCTAGTTCCGGACCGATTCTAGCTATAGTAGAACTGGCAAAACGCGAGCTGATGGCCTAATTTTCTCGAGGCGCATATGGATAGAGACATGCCTTGTTAAGTCTTTTCCAGGACTCTGAGATCATGTTCTTCACATACGCCACATCAACTGAAGAGCCATGGAATTCCTTCTTGCAGCATTTCCCAGAGAAAACTTTGAGTTTTCTGAAAATTCTTCCCCCTATATGTGTATTGGATACCAATGAATGTAAAAGGGTGAGTGCTAAGAGAAGTAATATACTTCTGCAATGTTCTCTAATATATGGAGATTACTATTTACTCGACCATGAGTATTATTTTTTTATTTACGTACGACTACATCATGACCTCATGGCAGATCCCACCTAATACATGCTAAACGAGAGGGAGAATTTAAGATTTGGTTTACAAATATATGTACATGGGTTTGTGGATTCATGGGCTCGTAATGGACTTTGGGTCTAGGCAAACCATTGCCTATAAGCTCTCTCTGCCCGCCTTTGATCAATTTAGAAGGCTTCATTTTAAGACATGCTCGTGACATTTGTCTGATCACGACCTTCATAGAGGTGAACTACCAAGGACAAGTTAGTAGATTACTAAGCAAACTTAGGCTTCGACTTTCCCAACCCCACACCAACCGTAACTTTGGAGTTTTGACATCATTAATTGATCATGCAATTTAATCATTTTGGACTTGCCACTAATTTATTATGGGTCTATTGGAAACCCATGTAAAATGTGAGAGCCGACTAGAGACTTCATGGATACTGGAACTTAGTTAAAGGAGACTACATAAATCTAACGCCCTTTAGGTATATTTTTTGTTTAAAAAAAAAATGTTTTGCAAGTAGTCTTGGTTAAAGGAGTATTACTTCCAGGATAGAACCAAAAATCGGAGAATTGAACTGGTGAAAATAGGGTAGGTTCCATGTTTCAAGTTATGCGGGGCAAGTTCAAAGGTCTAATTTTGGAGAATTGATTTGACGGATAGATTTCAAGTTCCAAGAGATGGAAAACTGAAACTTGGAACAATTTTTTTTGTTTTTCTTGTTCGATGTCTTAGCATGATCCTAGGATATTCCATGGCGTTTGATTATGAGTGCGTAGCCTAGAATTATTAGTCTGAGCTTCTACTTCTGGCAATATACGAGACTGTGACTTCTACTTTGTTAATATTTCATATTCTTCACGTCTCTAACTAATGAGTTATGACTAGTGAACTATAACAGTAAATGGTTTTCATTAAAGATGATAATTTACTGCAAGTCATTCAATTAAGATTATAGGTGAAATTTGAGTAAATCCCGAAACCTCTAACAAAGTAGGTTCCAAGTTTTAGGGTATATAGGTTAGGTTCCAGATCCAAAAAAATGAGTAATCGGTTATGGCTAGTAGGTTCTAGGTGAATCCTAAAAGGAACCTAGAACCACTATCCCCTAGTCTTGGTCAATTTTACTCCTAAACCACTAATATGCAATGGGTGGTCAATTGGGTGCACGAGCAAGAATTCAACACTTAATAATCAAAGCGAGAAATATATTGCTAGAAAAGGGTAAAGAACCTTGATAAGTTACGCAAAGCAAAAGCGGAGCTTTATTATCATCCAATGCATCAAATGTTTTGCAAATTAAGAACTAAAGACCAAACACTGCATGCATGCTCTTAGCATGATTTTTAAATGCAATGTCTATCAGTCATTTTTGGGTTTTTTTTTCCACAAAAAATAAACGATGCGCAATCCATGAGATGTCATTATTGAGTAAATCTCTCTACCCGATGTGATATCTATTACGTTATGTGACTCAATAAATGACATGCAATAGATGACATGTATAATATGAGACTAAAAAATCCTATATGCAGTCCATATAACATAGGTCACATTTTCATAGACTATCCTAAATTTATATGATGACCTAAATTCATCTAGGAAATAATTTATCTAAATCCTAATCGAAATTAGGTACCTAAATTACTAGACAATTACCACAACATGAAGTTTAAATTAGAAAACTCAATTGGATGTAACATAACCTCAAATGAAATGCAATCTTTTTATTAATTTCTTCATAAGGCATGTGCCTAATCCAATGCAATCTATTGGCAATGATCCTAATTCTCTTATTATGTTTCTTGAACAAAAAAAATGAGAATTTTTTTGGTAACATAAATGATGTTGATTCTCAATTTCCATGATTTTGTTATTATGAACAAATTTGGGTAGAGACAAGAATAAAAAAATTTGATTTTTTGTCCCAAAATCACTTTGAGAAACAAGACGAACAAAGTGAGAACTCGCCACCACTCACCAGAGAATAAAGAAAAGAAAAATAAAAAAAAAAATGATTTTAAAATAATTAATTTTTATTAAAACTAAAAATATTTTAAAAATGTCATTGTATTACATGAAAGTATTATCATTTTTTAAAAAAAATTGTAGAACAAATTATGTCATGATTTGTTAAATATAGAAGTATTTAAGTAATACGCGTCTAGAGGGGTATGAGTTTAATTGGATATAGATCGTTAGATTTGTGCTGCATGAAAATGGGTCAATATGATTCTATAAAAAGGTATAATTAGGAATATAAAATTATATTAAGTTTTCATATCTTGATTTTTATTGAACCTATAAAAAGATATAAGAGTCGGTGAATTGATGCTCTACTTAGCCCTAAGTAAGAACTATTATAGTGGTCAGGTCCCCCATAGTATTTACCATAACTCATATTCATCAGAGCTTTAAAAATCAAAACGTGTTTAGTAATTCCACAAAATTTCTATTCCAAATTTCTATTCCTGAGAACAATTTCTATTCCCAATTTTTTTTCCCATTTAAGCCAATTACGTATTGTCACTATAAAGTCAACATATATAACGTTACTAATGAATGAATAGATATCATGTAGAATTCATAATTAATCTATTCATTTTGTGGAGTATGAAGATATACACAAGATCCTTACGAAAGAACATAATCTCAATAGGCAATTAGCACTTAAATTTTTGCCGTGAATTGACATAGAACTAGAGGTGTCAAATGGATGTGCCAGGTTGGGTTAGGATTTGGTGGAATATGGTCTGAGTTGAGGCATGTACATGAAAAGCGAGAAGCCGTGTTATGGGGACTGACCAACTATGAATAGTTCTTACTTAGGGCTAAGTGTAGAAGCATCAATTCACCGACTCTTATATCTTTTATAGGTTCAATAAAAATCAAGAATAAAAAACTTAATATAATTTTATATTCCTAATTATACCTTTTTATAGAATCATATTGACCATTTTCATGCAGCACAAATCTAACGATCTATATCCAATTAAACTCATACCCTCTAGACGCGTATTACTTAAATACTTCTATATTTAACAAATCATGACATAATTGTTCTTACAATTTTTTTTAATAAAAATGATAATACTTTCATGTAATACAATGACATTTTTAAAATATTTTTAGTTTTAATAAAAATTAATTATTTTAAAATCATTTTTTATTTTATTTTTCTTTTCTTTATTCTCTGGTGAGAGGTGGCGAGTTCTCACTTTGTTCGTCTTGTTTCTCAAAGTGATTTTGGGACAAAAAATCAAATTTTTTTTATTCTTGTCTCTACTCCAAATTTGTTCATAATAACAAAATCATGGAAATTGAGAATCAACATCATTTATGTTACCAAAAAAAATTCTCATTTTTTTGTTCAAGAAACATAATAAGAGAATTAGGATCATTGCCAATAGATTGCATTGGATTAGGCACATGCCTTATGAAGAAATTAATAAAAAGATTGCATTTCATTTGAGGTTATGTTACATCCAATTGAGTTTTCTAATTTAAAACTTCATGTTGTGGTAATTGTCTAGTAATTTAGGTACCTAATTTCGATTAGGATTTAAGATAAATTATTTCCTAGATGAATTTAGGTCATCATATAATTTAGGATAGTCTATGAAATGTGACCTATGTTATATGGACTGCATATAGGATTTTTTAGTCTCATATATACATGTCATCTATTGCATGTCATTTATTGAGTCACATAACGTAATAGATATCACATCGGGTAGAGAGATTTACTCAATAATGACATCTCATGGATTGCGCATCGTTTATTTTTGTGGAAAAAAAAACCCAAAAATGACTGATAGACATTGCATTTAAAAATCATGCTAAGAGCATGCATGCAGTGTTTGGTCTTTAGTTCTTAATTTGCAAAACATTTGATGCATTGGATGATAATAAAGCTCCGCTTTTGCTTTGCGTAAATTATCAAGGTTCTTTACCTTTTTCTAGCAATATATTTCTTGCTTTGATTATTAAGTGTTGAATTCTTGCTCGTGCACCCAATTGACCACCCATTGCATATTAGTGGTTTAGGAGTAAAATTGACCAAGACTCGGGGATAGTGGTTCTAGGTTCCTTTAGGATTCACCTGGAACCTACTAGCCATAACCGATTACTTATTTTTTTGGATCTGGAACCTAACCTGTATACCCTAAAACTTGGAACCTACTTTGTCAGAGGTTCTAGGATCTACTCAAATTTCACCTATAATCTTAATTGAATGACTTGCAGTGAATTATCATCTTTAATGAAAACCATTTACTGTTATAGTTCACTAGTCATAACTCATTAGTTAGAGACGTGAAGAATATGAAATATTACAAAGTAGAAGTCACAGTCTCGTATATTGCCAGAAGTAGAAGCTCAGACTAATAATTCTAGGCTACGCACTCACTCTAATCAAACGTCATGGAATATCCTAGGATCATGCTAAGACATCGAACAAGAAAAAAAAAAAAAAAAAATTGTTCCAAGTTTTGGTTTTCCATCTCTTGGAACTTGAAACCTATCCGTCAAGATCAATTATCCAAAATTGGACCTTTGAACTTGCCCTGTATAACTTGGAACATGGAACCTACCCTATTTTCACCAATTCGATTCTCTGATTTTTGGTTCTATCCTTAAACCAATGCTCCTTTAACCAAGACTACTTGCAAACATTTTTTTTAAATAAAAAAAAATATACCTAAAGGGCGTTAGATTTATGTAGTCTCCTTTAACTAAGTTCAGTATCCATGAAGTCTCTAGTAAGCTCTACATTTTACATGGGTTTCCAATAGACCCATAATAAATTAGTGGCAAGTCCAAAATGATTAAATTGCATGATCAATTAATGATGTCAAAACTCCAAAGTTACGGTTGGTGTGGGGTTGGGAAAGTGGAAGCCTAAGTTTGCTTAGTAATCTACTAACTTGTCCTTGGTAGTTCACCTCTATGAAGGTCGTGACCAGACAAATGTCACGAGCATGTCTTAAATGAAGCCTTCTAAATTGATCAAAGGCGGGCAGAGAGAGCTTATAGGCAATGGTTTGCCTAGACCCAAAGTCCATTACGAGCCCATGAATCCACAAACCCATGTACATATATTTGTAAACCAAATCTTAAATTCTCCCTCTCGTTTAGCATGTATTAGGTGGGATCTGCCATGAGGTCATGATGTAGTCGTACGTAAATAATAAAAAAATAATACTCATGGTCGAGTAAATAGTAATCTCCATATATTAGAGAACATTGCAGAAGTATATTACTTCTCTTAGCACTCACCCTTTTACATTCATTGGTATCCAATACACATATAGGGGGAAGAATTTTCAGAAAACTCAAAGTTTTCTCTGGGAAATGCTGCAAGAAAGAATTCCATGGCTCTTCAGTTGATGTGGCGTATGTGAAGAACATGATCTCAGAGTCCTGGAAAAGACTTAACAAGACATGTCTCTATCCATATGCGCCTCGAGAAAATTAGGCCATCAGCTCGCGTTTTGCCAGTTCTACTATAGCTAGAATCGGTTTGGAACTAGGGGAAACAAGAAGCAATAACTCTAAATAGTGCTTAAATCACTGAACAAAGTGGCAAAGCCCCTAAAAGGAAGGACCTCTAAAGAGCAATGAGTTCATATGGTGCTCAAGAAGCGGGAGTGAATGGTTGTCGTCATAATCGTACATCAGCCGGACCATCCTGGCCGTGTTGAGGGCGGCCTTGGTGAAGGACTTTGCGAACGGGTGAGGATGGAGGCACGCCTTGTTGAGCCTCTTCCATGCCTCTGAGATCATCTCCTTCACCCGGCCCCTTGCCACTTCGTCTGAAGAGCCTTGGAATTCTTGCTTGTAGCATTCCACATAAGACCCATCTCGGCCATCTTGGAACTCATCCTGTTAACATTGTTGAAATTGCTCACACATTAGTGGAATAATCTCCAATTAAGGAAAAAAGAGAGAAGCATTGTAATGTGATACTTTTATGTGATAATAACACAAATGGTTCATGAACTTTGATTTAATGTCCAATGTGGTCTTTGAACTTTTAATTTAATCAATGTGGTTCTTGAACTTTAATTTGACTAATATGTCACTAAATTCTTGCAACATTTTCAATTTAATCCATAAATTATAGGAAGATGTTCAATATCGTTCTTTCATTCAGGGATGACATTGAACATTTTCTTAAAATTCAAGGACTAAGTTGAACATGTTCTAAAAGTTCAAGAACCATATTGAACAAATTGAAAGTTCAAGGATTACATTAAGTAAAGTTTAGGAACCATATTGATTAAATTAAAAAGCAGGGATCATATTACAAATTAGATCAATGTTCAAGAACCATTAGTGTCATTTACCCTATTTTTATCGCTCACCTTGGCACTTCCCAAGTCGTCCCAAAGACGAAGAATAGAAGCTGTGGAAGATACAATCTCAGGTATATTTTCTAAGTGATGAACACTTTGGGGGTCGATTCTCTCCCCTAGGAGGAAGAACAAGTGGACCAACAGGACGTGCACCCCGGAGCTGACAATTGCGTTGTCCATGTAGTCTTGTGTTGTTGGGTAGTGACCCCTAGCGAGCCATCTTGCCTCCACCAAGAAGGCATTTAACAGGCTCGCCCACTGCCCATGAAATTGGTGCAAAATGCGAAAATGAGGACGCTAATTATCACGTACTATCCAAATTCTTAGAAATTATCAAAAAAAAAAATTTGCACGCCAATTTGCGAGCTAATATTCACGTGAGAAGCAATATTGTGAGCCATAAAACTTAGATTAAGCAAAAACTAAAAGGTAAAAGTCAATTTAACCATGCTATGATTCATCTGTGCTTCAAAGATGTAAACAAGACAAAGAAAAATAAAAGAAGAAATGTGGAGCGAGAGAGAGCGCGAAAATTGTACCGTTTTCCTTAAGGAGTATAATGGGTCCCACCCATGATTTTTGTACACCACAAAGCTGATTTCATTGGTAATATCATCTAGAGCATGAAACACATCCTCATGTATTCTGGTATGTTATCCTTTTCAGTACATTCCCATCTGACAGATCAAGAAAGTCATTAAATCAACAACAAACCGATAGAGTTGGAACTTTGTAATGCACTACAACATGCCCTAATCTAGTAAAACACATGAGGCCAAGTATTTTGGTCCTTTAACAAGAGGGTTTTGAATATTTTCATGTATAAGTTTCGCCCGAGCACACTGCATCGCGAAATTATTTGGATTTGTATGAGAAAAACCTAATCCATGAAAGTATTCTTTGCAAATAAAAGTTTGAGATCATGGCATGTGTGATAGTCCAAATTATGTACCTGATGACGACATCTGTGAACGAGGCGAGTTCATCGATCGTGCCATAGATGTCGAAAATGTCATCGATGATGTAGATGAATGAGATGGCTTTGGTGGTGAGCACTCTCTCTTGGGACAAGCCGGTATCGGTGAGGATGGTCATTGGCCACATGTACCACTTCATTGGCTGGTCCCTGGCGTACTTCAACTCCTTCGCAATGCCCAGTTCTTCCCACCAACTGATCCACACATAAGAAGTATTAGTCTAGCTGGTCATTTAATCAGGAATATTACTGAGGAATCTAAGGAGATGTGATGGGGGGTCCCAAGATATTTCTAACCAGTCATAACCACAACTTTAGTTAGAAAGTTTGAATCACCGGTACGTACTTCGAGATTTGGAGGATTTCACATTGATGGACGGATCTTACAATGTTCATGTCCAAATGGCAAGTTCCCCTAAATTATTAGTCCAGCCATAAGAATGTCCCCAAGATTCCTCAAAAATCACTGGCCGTGAACCTGGCCAAGCTTCTATGGAACGGATTGCCAAGTGAGTTTCTCACGATTCTAGCTTGAAGATGGTCGAGGTCGGCCAAAGATGCATGGAGGCGTTGACCAATTGACTCTCTTACTTCATCAAGGTCATCTTCTCCATCAGTGCCAAGGTGGGAAGCTTCAAATAAACTTGTCAACCCTAAGATGTCGTTGTCTTGCGGGTTTCTTTTCTCAGTCCCACCATTCATTTTGTATAGAAAATGTTGAAACACATCTGTTGATCACATGTGGAAAAGCTAATAAATATTGGTTCATTGGTAGTAGATGGTGAGTAGAAATTGTGTCCCCACCCTCTTATCATCTGCCTCAAATTGCAACAAGAAGTAAAAGCAAAGAAGAGAGAGATCTACTTTGATACTCCTTGTCTGAATTTCTCTTGAAATATGATCAAGTGAAGGGGATTTCATTAACCTGAAGGAACAGGATAGCCTCCTTGTCTCAAGAGCCGAAACGAAGTGCTGCCTCATGCAGATTCTCGGCATTGATGCGAAGAGAGTGATATTAGAGGTGGAGATTAAGAAATGCCTTTGCAAGAGTGCCTCGATCTCATCCTCGAAATGGTAGTCGATGGCAAGACGTTGGAGAGCATCCACCATTACAAATTCGAGTGAAATCTATCCTGTTACTTGTTGAAAGTTCTGATCAT